>JAXQQM020086463.1:0-28775 GCA_034641835.2 Pinus albicaulis
GACACTAGTAAATTTGGGGGAAATTCTGACACCTGGTTCTGACACTTTTGACCAAATGTCGGAAATTTCCCCAAATTTTTTCAATCCCGCCCGAAACCGTCGCTATACCGACGTCTAGAGAAAAGTGTCGCAATATCGACACTTAGAAAAAGTGTCGCAATTGCGAAGTTTGGAGGAAGACGTTGCAATTGCGACACTATGCCCCAAAGTGTCGCTATTGCGACGGTTGCTTCCAAACGTCGCAATTGTGACACAATGTCTAAGTGTCGCAATTGCGATGTTTGGAGGCATCCATCGCAATAGCGACGCTTTGTTTGCGACACAATGTCTAAGTGTCGCAATTGCGACGTTTGGAGGTATCCGTCGCAATAGCAACGCTTTGGCCATCGTCAGTATAACGACACTTATATGCAATAAACGACACTTATATGCCTTTTAAAAAATGGTCGACTTACAGAGCAGCGCGAGGAGTAGTTCATGGAGGCACCTTTGCGATTGCGCATAATTTGGAGAGAAAATAGTAATAATGAGAGAGGCTCCTTTAATTGCGTCTTTGATTTGTGAAGGTATGGATTGTCCAGCCTGCAATTCTATGCTGTCGAGAAAGACTCGCAATCCTCTGGGAACAAGACTGTTGTGAAGATGCCTGGCGAAGAAACGGACATCGAGTTCACGACTGTTGATGAACACATCGTAGTCCGGCGAAGAAGGCACCAAGGAGGGTATTCTCAGTGAATGAGGGATGTTGAAATATTAATTTCAACTACCCTGTCCTCCGGCCGCTTTCTAAATCTGTTTGAATGGCTCTTTCAAATAGCCACTTTCTAAAACTGATGAACAGTCAATTTTGGTTTTGAAATCACAGTCCCTGCACACTTAAAAATAGAGCGATGTATTGTTTTTAAAACAGAGCAATTTAATAATAAAAGCGGGAGATTTTAATTCAAAAGAACGTGGTCCCACAGACCACAGACCAAATTATCCATCCACGTGGAAGCAAGTGATTCGATCGCGTTATTTTTTGGCTCGTTTGCATTGTGGAATTCCGGACTCGAAACATTATAGGGCGGAATTAATTTGATTTTCACGTCACAATTTTCCTCTGTACACAAAGCCAAAAAACGGACCCGAATTTTTATATGGCGTATTCTATGAAGTTTTCGCATCACAAATTAGGGTGACATCAGCAAGCTATTTTGGAACGCGAATTGGTGATTGAAATCGGGTTTATTTTTTTTGAAGTCCGGACGTATGATATATTTTTATTAATATTTTGTTATAAGTTTTATATAACATATGCGCAAATATTTCACTTTGGGCATTTGTAATGTGGGCCCCGAATACTTTAAATAGTTCTAGTTTAATAGTTTTTTGTTTTGTTATTATATGTAATAGCATGTGTTTTAAAATAGCCCGAAGGCTAATGTAAAAGGAAAAAGGGCGTATTATGTTATTTTAAAACATATACATTAGACAGTTTAAAAGTTTTGAGGATTGCACCCCCGGTGCAATTGTTTGTTTATAAGATTATATGATACATGTGAGATAAAGGTTTATTATTTATCATATATAAATAAATTTTATCAATATTGTACATTTACACTTTTCTGAGGTGATGTTATAAGTAAATTCATAAATATCTCTTTTTAATCCTCATTTTACTCCATGAATATGTTTGGAAATGAAATTTCAATAGATTAATTTTCTCCTAACCTATGTATCATCAATATTGTACATTTACATTCTTAATTATGAGTTGATGTTATAGGTAAATCCATGAATATCTCCTTTTAATCTTCATTTTACTCCATGAATATGTTTGGAAATGAAATTTCAATAGATTAATTTTCTTGCTATTATATTTTTTACGAAGATATGGTAAGGAATTCTCTCTTGTTCTTCTTAGAAATAATTATATATAATTTTTTATTTTTTTTCAAAATAGATTAAAAAAATTATATGAGAAAAATTATTAATTCATCAATATGTGTGTGTGTGTGTGTTGTGAGGAATAATTTCATAGTTCAACTTATTGGTTCATTATATAATCATGTGATCATCACCAATGATATATCTTAAAAAGCAACTGAAAAGCCATGTGTACAAAATCGATGTATACTCTAGAGAGTGGTTCTCATATCACTATGTAAATTGTTGTATGCTAATTCAACAAAATTATAAGATAAACTGTAATACACATCATATATGCACCATAACAATTGGTGCAGGGTAAAACCCACCTGCCACACCTTTGTACTCGATCCAATTTTCTCTGTCAACTCTTCTAGCTGCGGGAGTTTCCTCCAAGGATCATAATACCCCCAAGGTCTGTTATCACCCTAGTAATTCTCAGGTTGTGGGATGGGGATTTTTGTAGTTAAGAACACCAGGGGTAACCAAGAACCACTTTGGGAATTCAATATCTAGCCTTATTGAACTCCAGAGAGGGATCTCTCTGTATGATTTAGCTTTTTTTTAGTAACAGATATTAGGCTAGCTATGATTGTGTATTTGGGTTTGATTTTAAAATATTAGTGGAAATAAAGAGATTTCAAGGTAAACCAGAACGATCTACCATAATATTGGGAAATTGAGTCAACTCTCTAGGCAAGCAGAACTAAGAAATAAGGCTCAGAGATTCAAATGTGCTAAGGGCAAGATAGGTGACCTTCTAAGGCTATGTATAGGCTTGATTTGATGGAGTGGATGGAATCTGAGCAAAAGGGCACTTAAGAATCCTTAAGCTACAGATAAGAAGATTGAAGAAGGGGATCTAACTGGGACCTAGAGAAATTAAGAATTCTATGGTCTGGTTATCAAGTAGAAAACATTAAAATTCCAACAAGTTTCGAAACAGGGAGCTTATTATCACTAATCCTGTTTAATTTTTCCTTAGTTGATCATTATAGACTAGAAAAACATAATATGAATGAATGTAAACTTTAAAGAAATACACTGAAAACAAGGAAAGAAACAAGACTTACCTTGTCACCATGAGAATCCTTAGCTATGATGTCTTTGATCTCTTTCCAGTCTACTTCTTTCACTAATTGACTCACCAACTTCAATATAACCAGAAAATAAGACTATAGTTGTCTTGAGAAATTTTATTCACACTGGATACTTCAAATTGTGAAGTATTTATACAAAAAACTGTTTAAAAAATATCTCAGGAATTGAGATAATGTTTTAATAAAAAATAGGAAAGAAAACTTAAAAAGAGGGACAACTGCAAAACAGTTTGCAAGCTATTACATTTTTACAAGCAAAAATAGAACTGATTATTATAATTTGAACTGATTGTTGTTGTGCACTTTAACCCTGTATTTTTACCATTTGAGGTAACAGTAAAAAATGAATTTCCAAGTGAATTTCCTGTTTTTTATCCATTAAATTCACAGCAGATCTGTGAATTCTTGCCACTTTTCTGTAGAGGGGATCTTCATAGTCTTCATTTTTTTGTAACTTTCATCTGCCTCTGTATACTTGGAAAAGTTACACTTGATAGTGAACATATGCCTGATCTCATTATCTAAAAAGAACAAATTTTCAAAATACTAAAGAAGTATTTTGTCTGTTGGTGATCCTTGAGGCAGTGGTTGTCTGGCTTGCTCTTTTGCATGATTTCTGATTTTTAGATCATAATCTTTCTGAGGCATTAAATTTTCATTCAATGCGTGAATATCAGGCAAACCTGCTTCTGACAATGTTTTTTATTTGGCTAAAAATCTTGAGATGGATACATTCATGTCTTTACACTGGTCCTCTAGATTACTCATTATGTTTCTTTTGTTCAGGACCTTTTTGATTTGAAGAATGGTTTCTGTTCTATCAACAATTTTCAATTCTTCCAACTCTTCACTGGTTTTACTGTTTAAGAAAGCTATAATTTGGATTTCTTGGGCTGGTTTATTGTCAATTTCCCTCTTAGTCTTGTCAATCTCTGCACTAGCAACTTGAAGTAACTCCCTCTGTTCATAAATTATCTGAATTGAAGGCCATTGAGAATGAATGCCTTCAATAATTTTGGTCCATAAATGATTTTTTATATGGGCCACTTGATCTGTAAGATTTACTTGTGCTTGCAGAATCTTTACTTGTTCTTGTAGTCGATCGGCCCTTTGCTCATGTCCTTTAGAAGTAATCAAGGCATCATTTTTGGAATTTTCTAAATTTTTAATAATGCATTTCAAACTAAGAATCTCTTTATCTTGGCCTTGTAGTGTGCTCCTCTGTGAGGATGAATAAGAAGAGGCAGAGATTTCCTGAGAAGTAATTGGCACTGCAGTTTCCAGTACTCCTTTCGGTGCCAAGTGTTCTGCCAAAGTAGATGGTATAGCAGTGTTTACAGTGGGGATCATTGTAGGAATGACCATTGGTTGTGATTTTCTTAGTTCTTCATTCTATTTCATTAGAGCTTCTATTTGACTTTCCATTGTTTTTATCTGATCTGTCATTTGATGTACAAGCTGCTTTAATTCATCATTCTTTGTTTTTTGTTGTAGAATTTATTTTTCTTGAGAGTTTTCACTCTGAGACAACTTCAACTGTTTTCTAAGAGCATCTATATCCTCATTTTTCTGTTTAATTAAGACGTTTTCCCCTTCAATGTTGGCTGGGTCACCCCATGCTTCAATCACTATATGTTCTAGTTCTTTATTCTTAAATTATTAGCATACAGTGAGGCTTTGTCCAACTTCATTTGATTTTGGACGTTGAGCATTGTTTCCTCAAGCGTAATTGATTTCATAGTTTTACTGACAATTTTGGAATATAGCATTTCAGTATTGCTCCTATGAAATTCAATTTGATCTAATTCATGAATGGCATCTGCATCCACTTCAAAATCTGTTTTGGAATAATCTGCCACTGATTTCGGCACAGCCACTGTAGGCTTCAAGAATGACATTACCAATTTATTGGATGAATAATCAAATGCTGAAAGAATCCTGTCTTTGTTTCCAGGCTTTTCCTTAAAAAATATAGAATAAGCTTGATTCTTGATCTCTTCATTCTTCTCTTTAATATGTCTGAATCTGATCTGAATCTCTGACTCTGTATTGTCAGTTTCCTGAGAAGGAGGCAAATCAACAGTAGCTTGGTTTTCCTTCATGATTGTATCTTTTTTTTGTGTTCCAATTTTTACATTTTGAAGCTCTTTTAATGTTTCAGTGACTATTCTTGTTGCTTCATCATCTATATCAATATTTACAGCCTTATCCTTTTCTTCTTTTGTTGAATTTCTTCTTTTACTATAATAAATTCTGAATTTTATGTCCTCAATAGTCTCAGCTATGAAACTATCTCCTTCTCTTTCTCTTTTATTTACATTATCAGTATATTTGCTTGTAGAAGCCACCTGTGTCTGTTCAATCTGTTTTCCTTTGCCACTGTCTACCTATATTACCTGTACTGCTTGTGAATCATCATCAGATAGGGTGTTTGGCTCCCATTCAATTTTATTTACATATCTTTCAATATGGGGCTTAGGATCATGCAAGTAAATAGGCAACTTACATTTTACCCTTATTGCACTCAAAATACCTTGTGGGTCATAATTCCATGTAAAACTACATGGGAACTTATGCTCTTTAAGTTTGACATTTATCTCATTGGTAGCTTCTCTGTTATTCACAATGAATGGCCCAATTTGATTTTTCAGCTTAAATTGGGTCTTTTTCTTGGAAGCTATGAATTTGATTCCATCTACATTCAATAGTTGTCTCAGATATTCTAAAGCAAATATTCTTGTAGTAACAAATCTGGGTAACTTATATGGGGCCAGGGATGAGCCATACACTCTGATTTCTGTATGATTTTTATATAAATACCAATCTCCAGTTTTGTAGCTCTCTGATAACTGCAGAATTCTTCTTGTCTCGTCATTGATCCTAGGGATCTCCTCTTTTTCCAAGAGATACATAGCAGGGGCTATAAATGAGTCATTGAAATCTGTAAAACTATACTCTTTGTTCCATTTCCTTAGAATAGATGACCAAAATACTACTGATAGAACTTTTCCTTCTGCATCCACTTTCTGACATTCAATTGGAAACTTATCTATTTGATAATATAGGAAGAGGTGGAGTAGATAAGAGGAGTATCTGAAAACTCCTTCTTCTGATAATCTGGATAACTGATAATGCATACTTTCAGCAATAAATCTAGCAAAATTGAATTGAATGGATGGTGATTGACCAGGGCTTAGAGTTGACAGAAAACCTAGGATAGCCACATCGGTGAATTCATCACTGGCATATCCTAGTATGAAGGAGAGCATTGAGACAATCTGTCTAGTTTCATCTGGGAAATCAATGGTGTCGAAAGGAGGATTTAACTTAGGAATATCAACTTGATTTGGACAAAAATTCTGGTATATTTTGAATCTAGTATTGAAATCCAAGTCAAGATATAGTTCGGTTAAATCTTCTATTGATAGGGAAGCTGGATTGGGGTCATGATTCATTTGTAGCATGGAATTTATCGACTCTTCAGTGATGTAAAACAATATCTATTTTTATTTGTTTACAATACATCTTTGTTCTGGCATATAATAGGCTTGGCATAATCTGATAAAGTCAGGAACAGAATGAGTGAGAGGGACAATATATCTAGGCAGATTGGATTCCCAAATTGGAATATCTTTGTCACCCTTTTCCATTGATTTTCCATAGCACCAATTATAGACATCAAGTAGGTTAAATTATACATTAGGGTCTAGTATTCTATAGTCCAGATCAACTAAAGGGTTTTTCTCTGGAGAAATGACTGGAGGCTGGACTGGTCTGACCACTTCTGTAGAATCAGCCATGAGTGCAGGAGTTGGTTTGTCGATTTTGAAGGACATAGGCTGAGGAATCTTTGCAGAAGACTTATTTTGAGATTTTGGGCCTCCATTCTTGGGGGTTACCTATTTCTTGGTCATTTTTAATATGAATGAAGCAAGCTTAAATGGTTTTCTAAGTTCCTTTACAAGAAACAGGGGTTTCTTGGTGAATTTCTACTTAAAATGGAGATTCTGAGTAGGGTTTTTAGGAAACGCAAGGAATTTAAAGCTCAGAACGTGTATTTAAAATCAATTTCAACAGCAAAATGGACCAGGGTATCGAAAAAACTACGAGAAAGGGAAATTAGGGATTCCAGGGAAATTTTGACAGAGTTTTCCCTAAAAAATGGACACTTTTTTGCAGTAACTTTGGTAATTATTTGAAATCGACAGGAATTTTGAAATCTCAGAGGGCAAGTTCAAAGAAAATTACCTAGAGAACCAGCGGAATTCAGTTGAAGACGTTGCAGAGGTGCTCAATCTTCAATTTTTTGAAAATGGATTCGTAGAGTACAATGTAGTACTTTGTAATGGAAATTCAGGGCAATGGGTGTCGAAAAATGGTATTGGTAGGTTGAAAATCGCTCTGCAAAGTTTCTTAGGGTTCAAACGGCATGATTTTGAGGAAAAACAGTTCTGCAATGTTTTTACAGGTTTAAAGCGAAAAGGTGAAAATTTGAATGAAAAATATAATTTTAATGTATTAAACGATGGTATAACCATAGTTAAAAAACTGCTTCGGAGGGCTCCGTTTTTCAACAATTTGGTGCAGGGCTTTCATGAAGCGGTGTTGTTATCCCTGCGCGGCGCTTTGACAGGGTGTCACGGCGCATTGGGCTAGCATGACACTCTGAGTCAGCCTCCCAGTGTTTCTTCTGACCGTGCACGACGCATTGATCCTACGCGACGCATTGGCCCTGCTGCGTGACGCATCGCACCTTTCTGCTTCTGGATTAAACTTGGCTTTAGAAGGGGCTCTATCAATCACATTGCTTGATAATTAACATGTAGGCTTTAGAGAAATTTTTTGAACGCTGAGAGCTGGCTGCGCTTTCATTTTCGCTCGAGCTAAGGATCCGTTGCAATAATGGAGGTTCTGGGCACAGCCTAGGTTCCTCCCCCTCTGCCTCCTCCATCTGATGTAGAATCATTCCTCAAGCTTCTGGCCTCATTGCCGAAGAAGAAAGCACCCGAGGCAGCAAAGTTTGTTAAACGATTGGAAGATATCCCTGAGATTTCCCTCCCTCCTGAGGGGCCGATCCAGGTCGCCCTCTCTTTAGCTGATCGTGCGTTGGTGGGTCAGTTCACGGGCCTCTGGCCCTCCCCCAAAACTACGGAGAGCTGGGTTGCAAGGAACTGGGTGTCGCTGATAAAAAACAGAGTTACTTCGTACTTTCTAGGGAGGGGCTTCTTTCTATTCAAATTCTCTAATAAGGAGGATAAATATCTGATCTTCCATAATGGTCCCTATTTCATGGGCCCTCAAGGGTTGTACCTAAACAAGTGGATGCCCGATTTCGATCCTGCAGTTGACATCCCTACAGCAGTTCCTATATGGGTAAGGCTGCCCAATCTACCAGTGCATTGTTGGAATTGGGAGTCGCATAAGCATATCGAGAACACTTTGGGTAAATTTATTGACCGAGAAAACAACAAAGATTAATACGACTGTGCAAGAATTTGTGTAGAAGTTGATCTGGAGTTTGGTCTGCCAGAGGCAATTAAAATCAGGGTAGGCAGTTGGACTCACGTTCAAAAGCTAGACTATGAGCAGCTCCCGTTCAAATGTCGAAAATGCCATGTCTATGGCCATTTTGCTAGAGGCTGCTCAACGAACAGTGAAGTGGAGAAAGGCAAGGAGGAAGGATGGAACTAGGTTAAAAGGAAAAAACTGCCCATAAAGCCCCTAGATCTGGAAACTCCAATGGAAAAGGCCCTCAGGAAGCCCCTGTTATTCAAACCCCCTCCATGGAGGAACAAGGTAACAAGTTTGCACATCTAAGTTCAGCATTTGAAGACATCCAAGAACCCAAAAAGCAAAAGGAGGACTCGCCCCATAATGAATCCCCCTCGGGATCAAAGCAAGAAGAAAGCAATGCAGACAGATCGAAAGAGAAACACATAGAAGAGACAGAGGAAGTGCAAGTATTGGAGTACTCAGAATAAGAAGGTGAAATAGGGGATTCGCAAACCTCGGCTAGAAGATCAACGAGAGGCCGAAAATCTTCTCGTGAAAAAAGAGATCAGGAAACCTACAAAGATAAACTCCAGGGAAGCCAACCAACTCTTGAGAAACTTTTGGCAAGAACTCCGAAGATGACCAGAAACCAGTCTCAGAGCTCTAAGGGAGATCATCATCCAAAAAGCAAGTGATGAAGATCGTCTCCTGGAACTGTAGGGGTATGGGGAGCAGAATAAAAGAATAAGCCATAAGAAGTCTAATAATATAAGAATCTCCCGATATACTCCTCATTCAGGAGACCAAAATGGAGGACAAATATTTTCTCCATATTAGCAAGAAACTGTGGAAAAAAAGTGAAGGCCAAGCAGTCTCTGCTAGAGGTGCCTCAGGAGGCCTGGGCACTCTTTGGAATGGCAACAAATATTCAAGGATCAAAGAGGTCTTCAATACTCATTGGCTGCTTACAAAACTGTAGCACATTTACACAAAAGAGACCCTCTGCCTCTTTAACGTGTATGCTCCTGTTAGCGTAGGGGAAAAAAATATCTATTGGGAATCCATTAGAAGTCTGGCTGACTCTGAAAATTTGGTAAATATCATCATTGCAGGGGACCTTAATCTCACCTTATCATTGTCTGAAAAGCGAGGAGGAAGCATAGTCAGGGATCCGGCGCGAGAATGGGTGGAGGATCTATTGCAGGACTGGGATATGATCGACATCAAGCCTTCCTCGGGTAAGTACACTTGGTCCAACAAAAGAGTCGGTCTGGGTCATATTGCTGCATTGTTAGATAGATTTATTGTTCAAAGCTCTTTTCTACTTCTTGGACTAGAGTCTAGAATGCATATTCTCCCATGCAACGTTTCCGATCATAGACCCATCAGACTTGAGCTCCTGGCCCATATGGACCAAGGTCCTATCCCTTTTAAATTCAGCCCTCAATGGGTCAAGGATCAAACTTTTATGCATATGGTAAAGCAATGCTGGAACCAACCAGTCAAGGGCTCTGCCTTCTTTGTATGGGAGGAAAAACTCAGGAGAGTGAAAGCTACTCTAAAAAATTGGGTAAAATCCCTTCCTAATCCTGCTGTGAAAAGGAAAAAGATCCAAGAAAGTCTTGAGATTCATCATCTGAAATCGGAAAATGTTGAGATCACAAAAGAAGTACTAGACAGGGAGGCTGAACTTCAACATAAGCTTCACAAGGCAAGTTTGGTAGAGGAAGAGTATTGGAGAATCAAATCTCAAAGTCTTTGGCTTAAGGAGGGAGATAGGAACTCCTCCTTCTTCCACAAACAAGCTCAAGCTCGTAAATGTCTCAACTCCATCTCAAAAATCAAGGAAGAGACCATCAGACATAGAGATATCAGAAGCATAAAAAGAGCTGCTTTCCTTCATTTCAAAAATCTGTATAGTGAAGAGGAGGGTCTGGGGTATAACCCAAACCTAGTGGATGAGGTGCCCTCTCTGATTTCCCCCAGAAATAATCAGTACTTGGAAGCAGAGGTCTCTAATACTGAAATAAAAAATGCCCTCTTTGCAATGGAGCCAGATAAAGCCCCAGGCCCAGATGGCTTTACTGCCAGATTCCTTCAGTCATGTTGGCAGATTGTGGAAAAATATTTATGCATAATGGTACGGAAGTCACAAGACTGTTAGAAAATTGGGGGAAGCACCAATTCAGCGTTCCTTGCCCTCATCCCCAAGGAAAAAGGCGCCAACACCTTCAACAGATTTCGACCTATCTCCCTTTTGCAATATAGGATACAAGCTGATAACTAAAGTGATTGACAACAGATTGAAAACCATCCTTCCAGCCATCATTCTGGAGAACCAGGGAGGTTTCATCCAGGCTAGACAGATTGTGGACAATTTTAATCTGGTCCAAGAGGCTATCCATTCAAGCCTGCTACGAAAAGAGAAAGGAATGGTCGTCAAATTAGATCTAGAAAATGCCTTCGACAGGGTGAGACATAGATTCCTGATGGATGTTTTGCATAAATTTGGCTTTGGCACCAGATTTATTAACTAGATTCAGGCTTGTATCAGTGAGCCATGGATAGCTCCATTGGTGAATGGGAGGGCTGCTGATTTCTTTAAAGCTTCTCGAGGACTGAGGCAAGGGTGTCCACTTTCTCCCTTGCTCTTTGTCCTCCAAGCTTCTGTTCTCATCTTCCTCTTGAATAAGAAGCAGCAGGATCAAGAGATTATGGGCTTGAATATAGCAAGAGGTGTCAAAAATATAAACCATGCGTTATTCGCTGATGACTCCCTCTTGCTGGGTGCAGCCACTGTGCTCTCGGCTAAAAGATTTAAAGGTGTGGTGGATGACTATTGTGATGTCTCAGGAAGAAAATTCAACAATGGAAAATGTCACATCTTCTGCTGGAACATTTCAGTCAACACTCTCCAAGCCATCTCCTTATGTTTTGGTTTTGTTGCCTCTACTACATGGTCATCCTTCAAGTATTTGGGGCTCCCCATTTTCCAAAATTGCGCCCTCAACAGAGACTGGCTTCCTCTGTTGGAAAAATTTAAATCCAAGATCCAAACCTGGGGATTCAATTGGCTCAACTTGGCAGGGAAGGCAGTGCTCATAAAAGTTGTATTAAATAGCCTTCTTATCTATCAGTTCGCAGTTATGCTGGCTCCAATCGGCATTATGAGGAAAATGGATGATCATATTAGGAAATTCTTCTGGAAAGGTGGAAAGTCGAATGAGAAGAAAATCCCTTTAATTAGCTGGGATAAAATCTCCTTGCCCAGAATGGAAGGTGGCCTGAATTTCAAGAGTATAAGCACACAGAATGTGGCGTTGGGTGCAAAACTGTTATGGAGGATTATTGCCCCAAATCCGGGTTGGGCCCAGCTAGCACTGTGGAAAAAAAACTTCCGTGGGCAGAGAAAGAATTGTTTAGACAATCCCATTTCAAATTTTGGTTCGATGATCCATAATCTTTGCGCAAAAGCAACCTCTTTAATTAACCTCCATGCGCACTGGATTCCAGGTAATGGTAAAAGAATTAGAATTTGGGAGGATAGAATCATGGACATCGATCCTCTGGCAGACGATCGATCTCTGTCTGTGCTGCGTGAATGGATGATCAGAGCCGGCTACGCAACTCTGTGGGACATTTCTCAGTGGGAGGAAGGCGTATGGCAGAGTTGGGTTAAGTTAGAAGTGCCACAGAATCTGTCCAACGAGTACGTTATTTTCTTAGCTCACTTAAAAGGCAAGGCCCCTATAAACAGCAGGAAACCTGACTCTCGTGGCTGGGGATTGACTCCAGGGCGTTACACTGTCTCTCAAGGATACAGGCAGCTGTCTTTACACCCCCACGTTCCTCCTGATCCGGAGCCCTAGAAGGGGATTTGGGCACAGATATCCATCCCAAAAATAGACACTTTGTGCTGGCTCCTTTTTCATAAGATAATTTTGACCGACGAAAGGCTCCAGAAAAGAGGTTGTCTTGGGCCTTCTAGATGCTCGTTGTGTGGAGAAAATGAAGAAAGTGCCATCCATCTAATGCTAAAATTTAATTTTTCAGTAGAGATATGGCAAGCACTCTTAGGCCCATGGAGCAGTGATTTCGCCTTCCCCACTCACATCTCAGACCTGTTCTCAAAATGGATACTCAAATATCCCAGAGCCACTCCAAAGAACAAGCATATCAAGGTTGCCTGGCTCGCTCTTCCTAAAATAATCTGCTGGCAAATATGGCTTGAAAGAAATCAGAGGATTTTCAGAGACAAAAGGAACGATATTAGGATAGTCTTGGTTAAAATTAAAAGTCAGTTGAAAGATAGCTTGGGAGACCAGATGGATGGGGCAGACCTAAGTGAGCAAGATTCTGAATGGAGTACTATCCTAGACCTTCAATTCAAAGACATTGGAAGGCCTCCCATTCCTCTAAAAGACTAGCAGATTCGAGTCAATTCAACAGAATTTTCTGAATTTTGCACAAAGCAGGCACGAACCGCCCTCTTTTTTGACGGGGCAGAAAAAGGAAATACAGGAATTTCAGGAGCAGGTGGAGTTTTCAAAACTGCAGAAGGTAGGACTGAGCTCACTTATGCCTGGGGTGTGGGCCACAACACCAACATTCAAGCCGAAGCACTGGCTCTCCTCAAAGGACTCAAGCAGCTCAAATATCTTGGTATCAAAGAAGCAAATGTCTTTAGTGATTCCCAGTCCATAATTAAATCTATTGTGGACAGTTCTTCACCTTCAGATTTAAGATTATCAAGATTGATGACCAGAATTAGATCACTGTCGAATTCCTTTCAGAGCTTGAATTTCTTCCACGTAAAGAGAGAAAACAATAAAGATGTTGATGCTGAAGCTAACAAAGCTGTTCTCCACTCCCTCGGAGTCCTCCTAAGAGATGGAGACGTAGGCTGGGATCCCATACCTTATTTTTCTGGTTATTATGTTCTACTGTCTATTATTGAAGCAGTTTGTTTGCATCTATAAATTTGGGAAGATTGAGGAGTTCGGCCATATTATTGATTGTAAAAACCGCTGGCTTATAAGTGTAAAGGCCATGTTGTTCCTGGCCGGAGAGAATATCAGGACATTGGCCTTGCTTATTGTAATCTGAATTGAGGCATTACCGCTAGGAAATCAATATATCACACTAACCGTATCTGTTAAAAAAAAACCATAGTTAAATGACATTAAACTCGGGTTAAACAGGTGAGGTTTAGGGAATACCGCTAGTGGTATTTGCGCGGGTAAATGGTGGTAAGCGAAAACTAGCTTTTCGAACGCGATACAACATGGTGGCGACACGTAAGCGCGGGGTGGTTTGGAAAAACCACCCATTTCACGCAGCTTTGCCAAAACATCAAACGATTACTTTATGAGCGCAAAAATGTATTAGCGTCGTCGGATTTGGATTCAACGAGCGAACGACCACGATCAAAAGGAAAGGTGTGGGGAAAAGTTAAGTTATCAGGTTCACTTTGGGCCATTGATCTTGGGAGATGAAGGATAGATCGAACGGGCAGGGAAAGGGTCATATTTATTGAACTTTAGTTTAGATGAAACTTCGGGTGATTTTTTATTTAAAACATATATAACATATGTTTTAAACTTTTTATTCATATATTTTATTTATATGGTAAATCAAATCAAGAAAACTTAATTACCATAGGGGCGGGATTAAATATACGGATAAACTTTTAGCCAAAGGGGTTATAAGGGGGGTTTTATTTAAGCATGTGGGAATAAAATACTTTGGCTTAAGTTATAATAAGTGGGTTTTTGGGATTTATTTATAAAAGGAGTTATATAATAGGAAAAGGTCAATTGTAGGGATTTAACACATAAGTTAGAGTTAATATGACAAGGGGACAATGTATATTAAAAAACACATAAATATAACTAAGAAAGTGAAGATTAAAAAGCAAATTTGCATTATAATAACTTCATCACTTAGACTTAGGATAAAATGTGATTTTGAGGGCTTTATGCTTTGAAATGATGTAGGAAGTTAATCAAATGAGGATTAGAGTATATTTAAGTAAAAATGAAGTTTTACTTAGGATTTTTTAGGGGAAATGAGTGCATGAACGGTAAATGATGTGATTTAGGGATTAATATAGACATTTCACACTTTCAACTGATCAGTCATAGAGCCTTGGGTTCGGTCCCAACAAAAGTCAAGGAAATGGCTTGAGCCTTTCTGACTGATAGTCTAGAATGTTTCATGACCATGGGAAGGGGAAGTTAGTTATTTTGCAGCCCATGATGAATGATATTTACATTGAGACTTTTCACCTTCTTCTACCTACCCATCTTACCATGCTAACATTTTTTTTCTTCCTTTGTAGTAGGTGCATTTAAGCTAGCAACCTTCACAACATTTATTCTTTCTGAAAGCAAGTAAAACTATTTAATTCTACACTTATTTCATCCATGAATCCAGATTAAACTGTTGGATTCACTTTATTTCTCTACCTAACTACTGAATTGTTAGGATTAAACTGTCTAACAACTCATTATTCTCTATCTATAACAAAGGAAATTGAAACAATGACAAGTTAAGATTGAACTGTTTAACTCATCATGGACTAATGGCATTTATTGACACTCTGCCATAGTCAAAAAGTAAAAAGTAGTGGTATTTATGCTTGCTCACTTTCATGTTTTATTCATTTTTTCTTTGGAGTATCTTATTTTTTCTAAGTCCTTTGATTGTTCTTTTAGGACTTTTTTACCCTCTTTTTGATTTTTTTTTTTATTTTTAATTTTTTTACAAAATATGTGAATACAACTTGCAGAAGGAAAAGTATGCACAAATTTACAAAATTACCAATAGTCAAGTCAAAATTATGACTCCTATATTATAGGTTGCTAACAAGGCCTATGCCATGCCTTCTCGCATGCGGAACTTCTTCACTTGATGGTTCTAAACCATACTATAAGTCCCCACGTTCTATGGTCTAATCCCCATCATACCTATCAACATTCAACCGCTCTTTACACACCTTGAATATAATGACTAGCCTACTCTCATTAATATATACCCCAATAAATACAAGCCACTTAGGAATTAAACCCCAAAACCTTGGGCTCACTCATTTTACATATTCGAATTGATATTTGAATGTATCAACTGCTCGACCCTCTCATATTTCAACCGTGATGTCTAGTGTATGTCGACCTTGTCAATTCGAACTCCGTCACTTGGTTTCAACCAAATGCACGGCCATTCACATAATTATACAGTCCTCCTTATTATAATCTCCACCAATCGTCAAAGATCGTAACAAATCTCGAATTTGGTCTATAACTCAACAGTCATACATAAACCATTCTTGGCTCCGCAGTAATTTACCTCTCAATTCGACGGTCGATGGGGCATCGCGCCGGTTTGGAGGATCCAATGGACACAACGAAATCTCGCGTAACGAACACGGCCAAGGGTTAATCTGTGATGAGAACGGTTTTATAATTCCGCCCTCGGCCACGTGTCTCACGGAGACATATGTCGCGTCCTTTTCACAAATTATGCTTACCACCTCCAAACTTGCGTGATATCGCCGATTTTCCAAACGGTGGTTTTACTGTGCACTTCGGTCACGGTTCCGCCTCTTACCTTCCAAGTTCTGTCGAGCTTTATTTTATTATACTCTGCCTCCACTCCTTTGACTCGCATCTTCCTGTACTAGTTTTTTTTCTTCAATTAAGGACTCGTACTCCATGAGGTTCCTTCACACGCCGGTTCTATGTACGTGGTAGCATCGATCGAACCTTGAATCAAAGGCTCAAGCAAAATTCTCTATTACACTGTGGGGAGATCCATAATTTGGACCTGTCGACCCTCTCTACCATGGAATTTCCCACTGTATTACATGAGTCTCGACCACAACATTGCCATACCACTGTCCAATGCCACACCATCCACTTTCATGGCGCTTAACATGGGTTATCACACAACTTTATTCGTCCGAAAATTCTTACATCGAGTTAAACTAATATCCAATGGGTTCGGGAAAGGATAGAACCTCTCGCACAGAGGCTAGTAATTCAAGAAAGGACTCAGTTCCTCTTTCAACATATAGGACCCCATTAAACCACAATTATCGAGTATGTATTCCAGACTACTATACAGTTGATTATCGGGACACAGAAACCATTCACGCCATAATTAACTCGAAAAATGCACAATACCATTGAAATAATTCTACATTTATGCAGTGAAGTACTTACAACTTTGGCTCGACCAGATTTTCGAATTACTTGGCCCTTCTCCTCTACTCTGTCTCTATGACAGTCCTACGTAGCCTATGCGGTTCTCTATGCAGGTCTGCCTTATTATGCATATAAGTCTAATTTTTATACAAACCTTGAATCAACTCAAATCCTCTAACACTCAAAACTCTTCATATCTCTAACTCTGAGACTAACCCTCTGACAGACAGAGATGGACTCCTAAAATTAGCTTAACTTCTGAAACTGACTATCTCTTCAGGTGCCCATTAATCATTCAGGCAGTTACATTTTCTTCTCTAATTAACTAAAAATAACTCAACTATGAATAAATACATGGGGAAATAAAAAATGAGACCCCCCTTTACATTTATTTATGGACAAAGGTTGTTTTGAGCCTAATGCCCCTGCATCAACAATTTCCATACAACTAATTTGTTTTAGGATACATGTGGCATTCTAGGGGTAAATTCCATATGATGTGTATATCAATCTATTAGGTGTTGGTAAGTTGTGAGTATCTAAGAAATGATAAGGAATATCCATACATCATGATCTTGTAATGTGATTATAAATTGTGTCTATAGTTTCGATAAAATGTATAAATGATTTGTTTAAAAAAAATCAACACAATCAACCCTAAACAATGCTCATGATGTGGAATGTCATTGGCGAAACCAAAATTATGGTCACATGTCCCATTTCTATGGTAATGGTGATCATATATATGTTGTAGTGACACTTGATGAGTAATTAAATAAATCTCAAAGTGTGACTCATTGTGCCATATTTTTTTAAAGCATGATTTTTTTTCCTAGTTTTTACTAATTTGTTAACATATTTTATTCATTTGGAAAGCTAATTAATGATGCTTTAAGTAATTAGGATTTAATGAGAGATAATCTTCACATCTTCACTGAAATATATTTGGTAATTGTAGTCACTATATGAACCGCACATGCATGCTACTTAAGAAAAATTGAAATATAAACTATAATGCACATCTTATATCTACCATAACAATTGTCATACAACTTATTTACTTCTATATACATATGAAATACTTCAGGTAAATGCCATATTATGTGTATACCAATATAGTAGGTGTTGGTAAGTTATGAGGATCTAAGAAATGATAGGGTATCCACATATTAGTGCCCTGGTGAATTTTTTGCATAATTTTCTATTTGTTGTAATTTTGTTGCTTGGATTTGTTAAAGATTTCAAATAATACAATTATCTACCAATTGTTCTTTATAAAGAATAAGTACAATAAGTAGTCACCTAAAAGTGAGCCATGTGAAAATATTGGTAACATGAGTAACCTGGTAAGCTGTAAGTGAAAAGTGAATAACCTTCACTCACCAACAGGTGGCAGGAAGGGTTGGAATTTGGATTTCTCTTTACCCGTCACACAATTTTTTTTGACGTTTTGGTCATTATTTTTCTAGTCAATAAACGTTACGTTTAAAATTTTTCACTTCATTAATGACGTTCTCGTAATAAATTAACCCTTCACCAATAAAAGTTTGATTAAAAAAATTGAACGCTCTTCCATTTTCTTTGGATTTTGGAGTGTGATATATCTGTGTCATGGACTTTTAATACCTAAAGTTTCAAGAGAAATAATTGAATCTTGTCAAACTAATATTTCCTGAATATATGCTATGATCTACTAAAATTTACTTCAAAAATAAAGTAACCTTCCAATCTAAAGAAAAAAACATGAACGAGCTTTCCCTAAATTGCAATAAATTTATGTTTATTATTAATATTGCATAATATGTCTTATAAAAATTGCATAATTGGACGAAGAACAGATCCTCAGTGCATTTTTTATTGTTGTTGTGATTAAAATAATGAGCCAAAGAACGCTAAGGCACTCTGAGAAATCAATCTATGTATTATTTCTCACAAAATCATGTTGAGTAGTGGAGACTAAGCGCTAGATTTTTTTTTGTCCTCAATCTCTCTATTAATTATGTCTATGTAGTTATAAGAATAACAAGCCAAAGAAATCTCAGGCTTCCAGAGAAATTAGTCTCTATGTGCAGAAATTAATGATTACTGTTGACTAAATGTTATACCATTTGAAATTGCTGAGCAAAATTAATCAGGCCATGATGTACCATTTGTCAGTATCTATTTTCTCATGTATGAAAGTTGATGTACCATTGAAAGTTTAATAATTCTATTGAAAGTTTAATAACTATATATATATATATATATATATATATATATATATATTAATTTAATGATTAATAATAATTAAATTAAAATTCTTAAAAGAAAAAATAAAAGCCTAATAATCACGAACTATTATGATAATTTAAAAATATATAACTCAGGCTGAACATAGTTACAAAGATACCAAGAAAAGAAGAGTGCATGTGCATGATAACCTCTTTCTTGACAATCTATGAATGCCATTCTCAATGAAGACTCAAGACTCAACTGGATTGGATTGTGTATCAAAACAGTAGGAATGAATCAAAGTTCAATGAATGAATAACTTGATCGAGAAAATTTAAAGGGAAAGGTAACTTGACTCTCAATCTACTAAACCTCACTTCCATGATTAAAAAAACACCCCCACCTTCTCAGTGGTCCCATCATGGTCCACCTATTGAAAAACAACCAGCAAATATTATTTTTTATATATTTTTGCATGGCCATTGGACAATGATTTACTATGGTTTTCCTACTAAATTCCAATGGATGATTATTCAAAAATATTGAGAATTAGTTTAGTCTCAAGGCATAGCCAAGAGTCTTACTGGATAATTATAGATTACCTCTCCATTGGATGATTGTACATTTTTCATCTACTTTCTCACGTGAGTTTCAGTTGATGCTAGATCTTTGCCTTCTATTTCTTTAGTGAAGCTAAGAGTTAACTTTGATCTTACATTTTTAACTATACTTGCATGAATATCCATGCTTTTATACTTCCCCACTGTGGTCAATGTTGATGTATGTCCTTGGCCCATTGATCTTACAATTAACTCACTATTCATATTCAATTTTCTCTAGTTCAGCCCAATAAAATAAGGAAAACAGAAAATGAAGTCTTGATTTTTCTTTCCAATGCTCCTACATAATACAAATACTCTTAAAAACCAATTAATATATAAATTGTCATCATTCATGCTAAAATCAGTTTGAATTTTTTTAATGAATCTGCTTACAATTAATAGCTTACATTGCTCACAGAATAAGAGATAATTTAGAACTATGATTTCACAATAATAAATTACCCTAGCAGTTCAAACTTCGAACATACCTTATGAAATTAAAATATGGCAGGTTAATGAGCCAATCTAGTTTCCTCGGAGCCAATCTTGAGCTCGGCCTAAGTCTGAATGCCTTGAGAGTGCGAGTGTAAGGAACTAAACGCCTAAAGCTTTTATTTTGTGCTTGTGTAATTCACTGTTTGACCATCAAGCCAAGCCACCAGCTATATTAACACTACTTCATGTTGGGGCAGATTGGAATTCTAATTTTTTAGTGCTATAGCCACACTTTTTCACTGCTTCACTAATCACAACCTTGGAAGTTTGTAGGGCAACGGGCTTTATTCTTTCTTTGGTGTTTTATGTAAAAGAAAGGATTTGTGAACTTTCTGTAATAGGAAGGGGAAAACTAAATTGATTCTAATTTTAAAATATCGATAATGATAAGTGGTAATTTCTTTATTAAATTTTTAATTTTGAGTGAGCCAAAAAAGTAACTTTCCTTACTTTTTGAGTACAGCCTTGCAATTGTGAAGAGGACTAGTGTTGCAAAATTATTGGTAATTGGAAATTAAAGGGCGTAATAACGTTTTTGAAAAAATTTCAAACGTCAAAATTAAGTCTTCTATCCTTCCTAGCACCTCACGGAAAACAGGAATCTGCAAATTCTAGTCGTCAAATATGTGCAAAATGCCTTATGACGAGAAAAATGGAGGACTGGTCCTATGCTGCTACATGAGATAGGGTTTCATGTGGCAACAGGGAACCTTGTATAGTTTTTCAAGGATAGGAAAGGAGAATATTGTCAGTTAATCATCACATGAAACTTCATCACCATTTGAAAATTGTGTCCTAATTTGAAACAATAAGACTACCCAAATATTTCATTATTTAATTTTGTTGAAGATTGCAACAAGAAACAGTGAATGAGGCATCCTGAAACATCATTCCTGATCCTAGTTGGAAAGTGATCACCTAAACTAGGTGGGGCCCACACAGGTGCTTTTGTCGCAAAGTGTATTTTTAGACTATGTCTATTTTTAGACATGTCGATCATATTCTATGAGTTGCGGATGCTATTTTTGGATGGTTGGTCAAGTTGGAAAAATAGATGGACTTCTATTTTTAGACATATTGGGTGGAGTCTATTTTTAGATTGCCAGTCTAAAAATATATATGTCGAATATTATTAGCTCTTAATAATATTTGGACTCTAAACATTATCTTATTCTCTCGGAGCACTTCAATTAAGTGCACAGATGTGGCACAACAGCTGACAGAAGGAATTATGCTATTCTTGAGGGCTTACTGGAGCTATTGCATGGAGACTTCAGTTAGAACTCATGTGACAAAGTTTGGTGGAGTTATTGAAGTAGTTGGTGGAGTTGTATTCAATTTAACTCAATTAGACACAGTTGAGCTAGTTGTATCTAGTCTAACTGATAGATACACTAGTGAGAGTGGTGTGAATTAATTATTTAATTAATTCACCAAATAATAACTCATTAATCAACTGAACAATACATCAGTTAACTACAGTGCATGGCAGTTTCAGTGGAGACCAGTGGAGAGATAGGTGAGAGGGCAAGATAGACTATCTGTTGTGACTATTAGTGATGCATGAATTGCATCTACATATACATTGGAGTTACCAATGATAATCACGCAGTCAATGAGAGTGGGATTACATTGAATTGGTCTTTGTAATCAGCTTGGATTGCGCAGTGGAGGTAGGCTAGTAGGTGGCAAAGATCGGTGCATGGATTTGCAAGATTGGGCCTGATTAGTGTATGAAGATTGTACTGTATTGAGAGCTTGTGATAAGCTTTGTATGCTTTGTATGAGATTTTCATATGATCTCCATGTTACATAATAGATAGTTGGGGTTTTCAGCTTCAGGCTTTCCCGTTAAGCAACTGTGTTATGTGTGTTTTTATTGCTACATGTGTTTTGCAATTGTTGATTAAATTTCTGCAAGAATTATAGTCGAAGGATTCTGTATTTTGCAAGAAGATAAATATTGTGAGATCAAGAGAGTCCGGATATATACATGCTTAATGTATATAATTTCTACAAATTTTGAATGTGTAATAAAAAAAAATATCCTAGATAACTTAAATAATGTAAGCACTTTTGCAAAAATTTTGTGGAGAGAACCTTCAATTACATTTATTTTGAAGTTCCATTTGCATTTTAAGCCATTTTAATTAGTCTTTCATGGCTATTCTAGTAAAAATTTCAACCTCTTGTAGAAATTTGTTTGTCACTTGTATTAGAAATGCAAAAATCAAATGTAAATAAAAATGCTTTGAAATACAAAAATCAAATGCGCGCTACATAAAAATGATTTTTTTGAAAACTACATTAACATCTGATATCACTCACGCATTCGCCCTCAGCTCTTGCAGAACAACATTCGGCCTCAGCATTCACCCTCATCTCTTGCAAAACAACATTCTCCCTCAGCTCTTGCAAAATGGTAAGTTCTTACTGCAGGCCCCTCCTCCTATAGCAGGGTTGACCCTATTTGGGTTTTTTTGGAGCCTCTGAGAATACAAAGGTTGTGATTGATTACGGGGCACTGCCTATATTTGTGGAACTTCTGACCTCTGGGAATGATAATTTTTGAGAACAGGTAGCAATTTTATTTTAGAGGCATACAATTATTCTTCCCAACTATCTTTATATGTCTGTAATTTTGGAATTTCATTTAAAAAACAAGTACCCAACTTTGAGTTCAACTGGTTTTCGTGTAAGGCTGTTTGGGCTTTGGGAAATATTGTTGGAGACTCTGCAACATTTAGGGATCTTGCCCTCAGTCATGGAGCTCTGAGGCAGGTGCTTTCCCAGTTGAATGATACTGCTAGAATTTCAATGATAAGGAATGCTACATGGGCTCTGTCAAATTTTTGTCGTGGTAAACCCTAACCACCATTTGAACAGGTAAGTAGAATACATTTTCTGCCTCTTCTTCTTAGTTCTTAGATACTGTGGATTTTTTTTATAGATCTTGGTGCTTGGTAGATTTGGATGTGATATGGACCTAGGCACTTGTTCATTACAATGACTCTGTCATCAGGTTTTAGAAAATGCTCAGAATTTTGGGTTTCACAAGGGGATTACCCTTGCTTGCAATTATCGATTATCAATCACATTAAAAAAATTCTTTCGTAGCATTGCTGAGCTCTTTGTAGGTGAATTTCCAAGGCAATTTCACAATATCTGAACTAAATTTGTCTGTCCTTTTCAATACTCTGCACTTGTAATAGAACCAGACAAACAATCTAGTGGCCAATGCAACAACAACAACACCTCCTCTTGCAATGCCTGCAATTCACCCTCTTTTCACGCATGAATGACTATGGCCCCCTCTTTTTTGAACAGGTACTGGAGCTGAAGGTACTAGTTTCCATTAGGATCGTGGAATTAAACATCCAAAATAATATCAAATTCCACTGCAATAGTATTCCCCGGCGAGGGAAACAGTTCATTGAGACCTATTGGACTCATCAACCCCAAATAGCCTCTAGGGCTACCTAGAGTGTGATCATCTGGAGCAATAAAAAATGCTAATCCATCCCCAATTGAATAAGAACAGGACCCACATTGGTTACATAAAACGAGAAACACATTTTGAAATAAGAA
Source organism: Pinus albicaulis (assembly GCA_034641835.2). NCBI lineage: Eukaryota > Viridiplantae > Streptophyta > Pinopsida > Pinales > Pinaceae > Pinus > Pinus albicaulis. The sequence goes on from JAXQQM020086463.1 coordinate 23,605, forward strand.
GAAACTTTTGTATTAGGGTCTAGAAATCTAACTCGTCTATTGTACAATGCCCTACCTGCACTTCAAATTGGTACTCCCAACTCCATGCTAAGGCTCACTGTGCCATTCTTCAGATGAGCATCTTAACCTAAAGTTTGATTCCAAAAAACCCAAGTCCCTTGTTCTATGCCCAAGACCTCTGTTACAATGAGTAGAGTTTTGAGCGAAAGAAAAAGAAACATCGCAAAATTTCTCCGCTTTAGACTGATAATTTTCTGTGTGAAAATTCAACTGCGGACAGTAAAAACATAATATCAAACACAACCGATCCACAATGGAATTTGAACATGATGATTTAAAACCACAGAAAACCCTCTCCAGGTTAAAAGAATTCCAGAATGGATTTAAGATTCTACTAATGAGCGCTTACAACACCATAGAAATTACTGTCACAACGAAATCTGCTGGAAGCAAAGCCCTTGTACAGTTTCTACATTTCCACAGTGGAAGCAAGAATCTTGCTATCTCTCATGATCTGGTTCTGTGGTCAAATCCTTTGCTATGGTTGTCTTGTTCTGCTAAACATGGATCTGTCTTAGCTTTGGCTCTGGTTCTCATTTAGGATCGTGGCTATCTGATCTTGTTGTGGCTTTGACTATACAAACTTGGTCAATAGGAAAATGTTGACTCTGCTATATATAGGAGCTTCAATGGGTGCTCTCAAACACTTTTTTGGGCAGCTTTGTTTTGTCTCTGATTCAAGGCAGAACTATGTTGGCCTTGGTTTTTTAGTCATTGGAACTTAGTTCTCTCATATTTTTCATCCTATCCCCAGTTTGCTACCGAGAAAGACATAACTTCACGATATCAAAATTGACTATTTTTGGCTATTTATCTTTAGTAATGGTACAAATTTAATTTGGTGCATTCGTACAGTATATGAAGAGCACTCTCAAGCTGTTATTCAGTATTTTAGCATAACTACTACATTTAACTACCATGCTCTAATATTTATATCAACCATAAGCATTCTTAAGGTAGTTCCACATTTGTGAAGCAGAAGCAATGCTTCTGACAGCTTCTTATCATAGTGGTACAATTCTGTTCGCAGTTTATCTTTTGTGAAAAGCTCACATTTTGTAAAAAGTTCACAATTTGTAAAATGCCCACTTTTATTTTCTTTTTGCTTATATATTGAGCTCCCATTGAGTTCAACAAGTCTTGGGTTTTCTACACCATTGAGAGAGATTTATTATTTTCTTTATAGGATAATTTGCATCAATGGAAGAAAACATTGGAGGTGGAAAAAAAATTCAAAAGGGTGAAAGGGGTGATGGTAGAGTTTATTGCCCTTGTAAAAAATGTTGTATGAGAAATAATGTTAGAGTTTTAATAGCAACAGCAAAAATGCATTGTAGGAAATATGGGCACATTGATGGTGGATCGAATGACTATCGTCCTGTGGTAATTAATTATCTATCTTCATTTTGATTATATCGTAAAATTTTCTATTATTTTAATATTTTTTACATGCGCACTAATGTTTAATTATTAATGTTTGTAATTTTCATAAAGGCACAGTTGCCCCCCAAATTTTTGCAGATGATCAACCAGCTTCCACAGCTAAATAGTAGTAGATTAGATGATGTTGCACTAGTACAAGAGAATATTGCAACAAATATTAGTATTGGAAATGATGTTGTACAAGGTGAAGAACATGAAGCGAATGATGAAGGTAATTTTAATGATCCCATGGAGGTAGATCATGATGACCGTAATGAGATAGTTCACATTAATGATGGGACAAATCAAATTCTCCCAGACTTGTATGGTGAGTCAGATGATGATGGTGGAGATAGCAGTGACGGTATTTATGATGTACCTCTGATTGAAAGGTCAAGTGAACGAATTTTTGAACACTGAAATGCAACTCTTCACTCTGCTACATTGTTGCTGGTGAACTTAAAGGTTATGAATAATTTGTCGAACAGATGTATGACACAACTCCTAAGGTATGCAATATGTATATATGATCACATATATGTAAATGTTGATTATTTTCCCTTTTTTTAATTGTAATAAATGTGTAAAATAATAACTTATATATATATATATATATATATCTGTATCTGTATCTGTATCTGTATATATATATATATATACATCATAGTTATCAAAACCGGCCGGTCAGGACGGCTGCCAGTTGGAACCGGTCTTGCAACCTGGTCAATAGCCTATTCTCACCTGTTTTGGCTGGTTAACCGGACCTAATCGGCCGGTTAGGTCCGGTTAACCGGCCAAAACATGTGGTTTAGATGGCCAGTATAGACGGTGCCCGGCGGCCGTCACGGCATGGCGTTTGATAACTATAGTATATATATATATATATATATATATATATATATATATATATATATATATATATATATATATATATATATATATATATATATATATATATATATATATATATATATATATATATATATATATATATATATATATATATATATATATATATATATATATATAAGTTATTATTTTACACATTTATTCCAACTAAAAAAAGGGAAAATAATCAACATTTACATATATGTGATCATATATACATATTGCATACCTTAGGAGTTGTGTCATACATTTGTTCGACAAATTATTCATAACCTTTAAGTTTACCAGGCTCTCTACTACATTGTTCTTTGGTGAACTTAAAGGTTATGAATAATTTGTCGAACAAATGTATGACACAACTCCTAAGGTATGCAATATGTATATATGATCACATATATGTAAATGTTGATTATTTTCCCTTTTTTTAGTTGTAATAAATATGTAAAATAATAACTTATATACACACACACACACACACACACACACACACACACATATATATATAGATCATATTTATCAAAATCGGTCGTTCAGGACGGCTGCCGGTTGGAACCGGCCTTGCAACCCGATCAATAGCCTATTCTCACCTATTTTGGCCGGTTAAGTACAGAACCGACCGGTTTATGCATAAATTGGCTGGTTCCGTACTTAACCGGCCGGTTAGGTGATCCTCCATGAGTTGCAAATTCCTCAGTGTCTCCTCCATGAGCTGCAAATTCCTCTATTATACTAGCAACAAAATTGTCTAATAACTCATACTCAACACCTTATAGCAGAAAAAATACACATGATGACTAATAAATACAAGGCTGGCTAGCATAAAATCCCTGGCAGCATGCAACTCATCAAGTGTACTTGATGACAATTTTTGTTCTCAAAACAATCAGCAGCAATCTTATTTCACACTTAGCTAGGAACTGTCAGACCCTCTCTCTCTGCTCACACATAGCAGCAGCATAAATACAAAACCTTTCACACAACATACAAGCAATTTGATCATGGCATCAAGACTAATGCAAATGGTCTGACGCCACTCAAGGGACAACAACATTCAACCTAATGAAAATGTGACTGGAAATAATAAATTGACCACTAGAAAATTCCCGCTTGGGAATGCACTAAACTGGCCACTGAGTTTTCTAGGTTTTAATGAATCTTTTCAGTGATAAATTTCGTCAAACACATTGTGAGCAGACTGCTGAAGTTGTAATGCTCTCTCAACTTGTTACAAATAGCACTAATAGTGGGTTTCATAAACCAATTCAATACCTCTAAGTGTTGTATATGTTTTTCTAGAAATTTATTGCCAAGCAAACATAGATAATGAAGAATACAAGATCTTCCAAATGTTGGTCCGATATATATATATATATACTAAACCCATAATTGTCTTTAAGGCTGATACAATGAATTGAAAACAGATCTGAGCAGGGACAGATTGTATATTATAATATTAACTCAGCAATAAAACACAGTGAATAATATAAGAGAAACCTGATACATTACTTCAACAAGTTTGCTTATGTATTTTTCGATGATATGTATTGCATTTGGTGCCATTTTGATATATTCACCTTTGCATGGTATATAAATGAGCAAACTTTTCATATTTTGTCTCTATTGGCTTGGAATCATGGTTGCAAATCTTAAAAATAGTTTTTTTTTTTTAATTAAAAAATAATTATTTAATGTAATTTTTTTAAAACCGGTTCATTGAGATCTGACCGCTACCGGTTAGACCGGTTTCAGTTCAAAACCCGGTTCATTAGCTCCACTGGTCCAGTTTTAATAACTATGATATATATATATATATATATATATATATATATATATGATTAATAATCTTTACAAGACACTACTTTTTGTTTATGTTGTAGATTGTTGGGTGAATATTTGTTACCATCGCCAAATACTTTACCTCGAACATATCGAGATCTACGTGCTATTATGAAACACTTTGGAATGGAATATAACACTATAGATTCATTTCCTAAAGATCATATTATATATTACGGAGAACATGCGTTGAAAACAGAATGTCGAAATGTGGTACCAGTAGATATCGAACAGATCAACTAACCAAAAAGGTGCCTCAAAAGGTTCTTCGTCATATTCCCATAATTCCACGTTTGCAGCGAATGTTCAGGTGTAACATCATAGCACAGTTTATGGATTACCATTCAAAGAATAGAAGTGGAGATGGTGTTCTTCGAATGCCTGCAGATGGTTCTGCATTTAGAGAAATCGAGGAAAAATATGTAGATTTTAAAAATGAACCTTGTAATGTCAGGCTTTCATTGGCAACTAATGGTGTTAATCCATTCGGAGAGCTTAGATCTACTTACTCAGTGTGGCCTATTTTCATTATCAACAATAACATTCCTCCTTGGATGTCAATAAAGAGGGAGCACATAATGTTGACTATGATTATTCCAGGTATTTGATACATTATTTTTTTGAATGTAACATTTTCATTTCTCTCATTGTTTTCATAAATATATATTTTATTTATTTACTTACTTATATATACATATATCATGGTAGTAATTATTATGTACCGTAATTTTGAGCAATTAGGTAAGTACCAAGTCAAAGATATGAATGTATATATTGAGCCTCTTATCAATGAGCTAATACAGTTATGGCATGGCATCACTATGTATGACATCACTAAACCAATCAAGCAGAAGAGAACTCAATGTCATGGAATGCTTGTATGGACAATTCATGATTCCCCAAGACTAACACATGTTTGTGGTATGTAATATTTCATTGCACTATAATATAATACATGATTATCT
>JAXQQM020065644.1:0-63683 GCA_034641835.2 Pinus albicaulis
CCCATAGTGCACAGCCACAAGTGGATGAAGAGAATCAAGAAATAGAGTTTGCTTATGATGACTTGCTGATTCCAACAACATAGCTTGCTGATGATGTTTTTGATGAATCCAGCAACACATTTTGTTGATGATATGATAAATCCAATGATTAATATTGTTGATGTAAACTTTGATAATGAATTTTTGGCTACTGATGATTGGTTGTAGATGATGCAACGGAAACATGATATTGACATGATGTTATTTGGTGAGATAAACCCACTTCATTCAGTGGAAGACAACCTGTTTGGAGCAGCACAGGTTAGTGATGAAAAGACAGAGACAGAGACCGAGGAAGATGCAGCAAAGGAAGCGCAACAGCAGAAAGCTCTCATTGCAGAGCAAAAGGAAGAAACGGAGAAAGAAGAAGAGACAGAAACAAAGAAAGAAGTCTGCAAAGAGAAAGAAAAATTAGAGAAAGATGCTAAAGCAGAGAAGGAAGCACAAAAGGATAAAGTTTCCACTGCAGAGCAGAAGGAAAGAGAGACAAAGAAAGAAGAAAAACAATAGTAGAAAGCTCTCACTTTAGAGCAAAAAGACCAGAACCAATGTCGTTATGAAAATATTTTTAATTCTAACGTTGTTTTTCAGTGTGCAAGTACACAGATTGATTATGAAGATGAGCTAAAGTTTATTGAAACATGGCTTGCAACACCATGTCTGGATGAGATCTACACAGAAGAAGTAGATATGAATGATGAAGATGATATGCAGGGCAAACATGTCAATGAATTTTTCATGTATTGGAGTTCTGAAGAGATAAGATATTATTCTAATCTTGTGTTGCAACAGATTGATGATGAAAAGCGCACTACAGAAGACAATATGTGGCAGCAGACCACATACAAGTCAATTCTTGAAGAAGTCCAGGACATGCTTCAACAGTGCAGAGTTCTTGACATACTGCACCGGCAAATGAAGAATTTGAGGTTTGAAGAATACAATGAGGCGAAAAATTTGAAACAATTTAGAGGCTACGAGAATATGGAACAAAGAAGAAAGAAACCAAATCTAGTTGAAGTCAATTTTTTTATGGTTATAGCCTCAGCACGAGACATAGACCAGCAGGTATCTGAATTAAATTTTTATGTGGTTGAAATTAAAGGGGAGTGTTAAAGAACGTAATCTCAACCACCTGCTAGGTGTCCAAACCGTCAGTCCAAGTGTCGTACATCAGTTTGAGTGAGTCCAGTTTAGTCGAGTTTAACTCCAGTTATTTATTGTTGATGTTTCCAATGTAATCTATTTAACTATTTCGTAATATTGAGATGAGAAATTCTCTGCTCCATTTTACTTTTCAGTTTCTCAATTCTTTTCAGATTTAAGAATTATTAACAAAAATAAAGTTGAAATGAATTAATAATTATAATGATTTTATATTTATTAAATAAAATGTTATGTTTTTTCAATTAATAAGAGACTACATTATTTTTTTTATTCAAAAAAAAGAAAGAAAGAAAACACACACTTGCAAATAAATAGAAAAGTTTGCAAAGACTAGTAGATAAATAAATAGAAAAGTTTGCAAAGACTAATAGCTTTTTGGCTGATATTGTAACAATTAAATTATAATAAACTATCTAGATTATAAGTAAAAAATAAAATATCCAATCAAAAAGTAATAGTGTAATTTTGAGGCACAAGTATGACTTTACCCTGGTTTATTACGCCAGAGGCGTTTTCTTTGCGGGCTTGGGGTGAGCAAACACTGTTCACCCCAGCCAATGAAAACATTTCTTTATCGTCCTTTTATCTGGTAATATTATGACATGTTGCGAAATAGTATTGGGTGAGGTCGCGTTATGGGTGGGGCTCGAGTTCTGTCGGCGCTTGCGAATAAAGATCAGTTTGCAGAGGAGACTTTGCGGGCGATCGGAACCATGCGAGACGTGGTGGAAAGGCTGATCGAGATACTGAATTGGAGGAACTATCACGAGCAGGAGATTCGAAGACCGGCTGCAGAGATCATCTCGAAATTGGTCAAGAAAAACCAGAATCGCATTCGAGTGACGACCATTGCTGGGTCCATGGAACCTATAGCATCTTTGCTTTACGACAGCAAACAGATTGAAATCAATTCGAGGCAGTACGGGAATGCATACAATTACTCTATTTTCAGTCTTCTGGGGTTGAAGATATTGAAAAACTTGGCCAACGAGCACGACAACTGTGCTAAGATAGGAAGCAGCAGAGGGCTACTTCCCAAAATTATAGGGCTCATAGAATTAAATCCCAACACGCCCGAATCCCAAATCAAGACGGCAAAGCTCGCTCTTCAGCTCATGGGAATGCTAGGAGGCAGTACAGGCTCGATAGGGAAGGCCCTAAGGAAAGGGATCTCGGAAGTAGTCTTCGCCACAGGCAATCTAAGGGACGTTATTCATTATAGAGAAGTAACGACGCATCGTCTGAAAATCCTCGCCATCGACATATTGACGAGTCTGGCTCTCGAAGAAGAGGGCCGAGAGATCATCTGCGGCATCAGACCCTTCTGAAGCTTTTGGCTTGTTGCCGAAATATTATTTATGTTATTGTTTTGGCAAAAAAGGAGGGTTTGAATCTTCGTCCCATGTCTGTCTTCAGTTTAGGGAAAATGAGGCCATGCATTGTCCCGTGAGCTTTTTCCACCTACCAGATTGACACTGTTAATGGCGGTTGCTTTGAGAGGAATTTACGCTACTACAACCGGGATTTAGGTACCATCCGGTCCTCGTCTTGCTTTCTATATATTTTTCCCTCCAAACAAAAATCCCATGGCTCAATCCCCAGATTCTGTAATGCCTAAAATATAATCACCAAAAACTCATGCAGTCACTCGGGCTGTTTCAAATCTGAATCTCATAGGAGGAGGTCTTTTGGTGGATTTCTTCGGGCCAATTACATTCGGCATTTCGACAGGATTTGAACTCTGGGTCGTTCACATATAAGATGTGGGTAAGGCAAGCATTTGTCGATCGAGCGAGGGGGATTTGGCTATTTTTAACACAGACAGAAGTTTTAATTACGCGATCGATCGGAATGATGGTTGACACACCGTCGCCGGGAACTATTCAGTACATTAGGACGAGGCGTCAATCTTTGAGCTCTAGCGACAGCACCCCGTTGCATTCCATTCGCAGATTTATCCAGGTAAAATTGCTATTTCTTTTATCCAGTGATGTGAATTAAATGTTTTAAAGTTTTCTTCTATCTGGAGAATCCTCTTACTTAAAGATTTCAGTTAGTTTTTAAAATTCTCTGAATAGATCCAGAATGTTAATTAGGGTTTTGATGGTCAAGGTGGCTTTACCACTTTTCAAGCATTTAGGGTTTTGATAGCTAGGTGGTTTTTCCACTTTTACGGCATTTAGGGTTTTGATAATCCGGTGGTTTCTCCACTTTTCAAGCAACTTTTATTTTTAAAATTTTAAGGTTGGAATTGCAAATTTCAATTTTTGTCAGAGCGAAATTTCACTCTTATTCATTCAAAATTGATCTCCAAGTTATTAAAAACTTCGAACCAAATTATTGTCAATATTTCCATCCAACAAGTTGTTTGAATTGCAAATTATTTTTTGGGCTGAATCCCAACAAAAACAGGGCATTTTAGCATTTAGATGATAGTGATGAATTAGAATGTACCAGAAAATTGAAGACTAGTAGGAAGGTAATCCCTGAGCCACGCCCCTCGTGGCGGCAGCAATAATGGAAAGACAAATGTACCTGACTGTAATTCGTCTTCATCTTTAATGAAAAATGCAGATGCTACTTTCCTTTCTGTTCATTTGTCAGTAAAATATGATCCTGTGATTGTATTTTTACTATTTTATGTATAAAAAAATACAGAAATAATGTGGATAGACTGGTAAAATAATAATTTGGGATTTCCAGCCTTATTAGAATCGTCATAAATATTTTAAAGCAGGTAAATTTATTAATTTTAAAATAATAATAGAAGATTACTTGATTGCTGGCAGAGTTTCTGATTTTCAGGAATACATTTACAAATGTTAAAATAATAATAGAGGATTAATTGATTGCTGGTAGGGTTTATGATTTTCAGCTTAGAATAGATAGGTACATCGAAATATGCTCTTCTTGTACGATCCGTTGAGGAATGTAAAGTTTTTGTAAACTCAAAACATAAATTGCTATTCCGAGCTGGGCCATAATCCAAGTGCACGGGTACACATCATGTTGGGGAAAACTTTAGGGTTTAGGTATCTGGGGAATGATTTATCCGTGACCCGTCTGATCAAGCTTAGCAAAGTTATCAAGGTTGTCAAAACAGAGGTATGGAGGGTTAAACTGCATTAGAGAATGGCAGTGTCGAAGCACCATGTGGTAGATTCATAAATGCCATTGCAGAAGTTGTTGCATTTGAAACAAGTGTTCCAGATCCGATGACCTCTATGCTCTACGACGACATTTAATATTTTAATATTTGTAGTAGTCTTTGAGTGAGTTTTTTTGGAATTTCTGTGGATATTTTGGCCAGAATTTTGCTAGAATTTGGAGAAAAAATGTGTGAGCAAATATTGATATGTTGTTTAAAATAGATTTTTTATTACATATATTGATTCAGTATTTTCTAAAACTAAGGCAAAACACTTTTATTATGAAGATTTTTTCTATCAAACTTGTGTTTTCAATAAATCCCAGCTAAATTTTAAACAAATTAAATCTCAAAATAAATTGAAAAACTTTCTAAAAAAATTGCATTTAAAAAGACTACTCATTTAATATTCTGTTAGCAACTGCCTCGCCCTTCATAGAAGAGGAGCTTGGGCCATGTGATACCTTTCACCCATCGTAACACGGATCCTGAGCCTCGATACTCCCAATTTGTGAGGTCATTTAATGATCCACCAAATTCAAATATCGCTTTATTTTAATCACCCACAGGGTCATTTGAGGTTTATTTGTTGGAAGAAATGAGGGGAGGAAATATTTTTCATTCAGGTCTTCGCAGGGGTTTGTACTAAGTAAGAAGGATTAGTTTTCAGATCTTGCTTTCTTTTCATCAGAATAACAGAGTTGGAACGTTGTTTCGATATCTTTATGTGACCTCTTTTTTCGAACTCGTCAGGGTTGGTTTTATACCGGGATCTTTATATATATGAATACAACCAAAAAGTTGTGTTCTTAATATTCATTTATGTTGTAACACAATGCCCATTAGAGCATTTGCATTTCATTTTATTACCCATAATCTCCCGATTAACACATTTTATTATGCAGTTGCTAACCTCAATAGTTCTGATATAATCAAATAAAACAAAAACGAATATGGCTATTTGGGGAATTTATATGTTTTTATATTTATGTCATTGTTTTTAGAAGAGCTCGCACAAAATGCAGTTAGAAATATTTCTGAGTTTTCCTTCTAATCACGGATTTCACTAAACTCACCACAATAGAAATGATCATGGATTTGACTGAACTGACCACAATAGAAATGCCCTTAACAATGGTGAGAACATTACTTGCATTTTCAGTCAATTTGTTCAACATGATTTTCATGTAAGCTTTCACTTTATCGTTTGGCGCCATGGTTGGAAATCCGCCATACCTTCGGCGTACCTTCAAAGGTAACCGAGCCTGTAAACTTGTGTCATATGGAACAGTTCGGTGAAGTAATCACACCTAAATTTGTGTACACGCGGAGAATCCGATATTCTGTGAAAATGAGTTAATCCGGCAGTATATCGCCAGTCACAAAGGTGGGAAGCGGTTTTTATCGCATCGCCTTTACACGGTAAGCAGTATTTAAGAGTTCAAAGCGATGCCATAGGTTGGGTGACACGTGGAGGAAGCAGTTTCGCTATACCAATCTCATCGCGCATTATTGTTCGTGTATAATAGCCCTCCGAGATCCATTGATGGTCATCGGATCGATCGGTTGGGCGTGAAGGGATGGTGATCGTTGGATGAAAACGACATGTATAAAGGGGAGACGCCAGCAGTAGCGTACGATTGATTCATCTTTGCATGAATCCGGTTTCTGGGTTCTGAGATTTGAGGGTTTCATGCATTTTTCCTCTTTCTATTTGTTTCCAGGTGAAATTTAAGTGCTTCAAATAAGATTTCTGAGTTTTGGTAATACTGGCTGGTTTCTGTTTTCATTAAAATCGAATTTAGTTATATATATATATTTTTCAATATGGTCAGGGTATCTCCTCCATCCGGCGTTCCCTTGCACCCCGGTGCAATTGCTGGTTTATTTTTGCTAGATACTTTTGAAATTATCAAAATTAGAATAGTACGCATAACTGACTGCTAGAGACTGGTCGAACCTAATTTAGGTAAAGTAATTATGAATTTAGGTTGACGCAATTAGGAAGTTATGCGAGATGAAGTAATTAGTGTTATTTTATTAAAAATTAAAATAAAGCATTAGAATATTTCATGAGTGTCAACCATGGTATGTATATGATGCAGAAATCTATCTTAAAGAATATAAGGTGATAAATAATAGTGTATGTTTGTGTTAACTCATACTAAGATCTTCAGGTAATTTAAAGAATTTAACTTTACACTAAGATCTTCAGGTAATTTAAAGAATTTAAACCTACCAAGGTAATTTAAAGAATATAATGCAAATATTGTATTCCGGGTTTAGAATTCAAATATCTATCTTCACAGATGTTATATTAATTTAATTGCAACTATATTTCACTTATATAATTAATACTTGTGAATAGTTAGTGTCACTTATGAAATATATAATAATAAATACGTGTGAGTAGTTGGTTGGTGTCAACCAAGGTGGTAGGGTGGACGTATTTTGAAATCCATCTAAAAATTTAAATAAATAAACTCTATATATTCAAAATAATAATAGAGGATGTTTTTCGGTGGTTGTACATACATGAACAAAGAATGAATGAATGACTTTTGAGGAAGAGTGATCGCAGAAGAGTGCTGAAGGTTGAAGTGGTGTTCTTAGTGTGTAAATTTCAGTAAGGTCTGTGCGATGTAGTTTCCTGGCGGATCATAATTGCAGGTTATGAAAGTATCTGAGTTGGCATATAATCTGGTGCAACTAACATTGGCGGTGGTTCTCCATACAACCTGAAGTAGAGTGCAATCAGGTCCAGTGCAAATATTCTTTGCATAGTCAAACCATTTCTTCTCATCTATCCACGCAGCCACTGCCTGCGAAGGGGTCCAACCATGGCCGCTTCCCCAAATATGTTCTCTCCGAAGGGGGTGTCCGAATGTTGTAGGAGGCAGTCGCCCCTTCTCTGTCTTGCATAATTGCGCGCATAATTTGCAAGTTTGCTATCCCATTGAAGAGGACCAACTCCCACCGCATTTCTTGGTTCATTGTGTGGAACCAAAAAGCCATCGATAAACGCGGAAGTAGCATTCATGTCTGCAGCATTCACTGATGACATTGCCATCATCATCATAATGAGAACACAAATGTTGCAGTGGCTCTTCAACAACGTGGTTATCCCCATGAGTATTGTGAATAATTCTTTCTCCTCCTGTCCGAATAACAATACAATACCAATGAGTATTGTGAATAATTTTTTCTCCTCCTGTCCGAATAACAATACAATACCAACTTGCTTTTGCTTCTTCTCCTTCTCGTTATATCTGGAAGATTGTATTTGTGTGTATAACTAGTTCAAGCTGCGGGGGTATATATAGCAGAAGATGGACCGAGCTGCCTTTTATAACGATTAACAAATGAATCATTATGTGAACATAACTTCGTTTTGGTGATATTCACTATCCGTATGCGCACGTTATGTTATCATCCTCCGCCGGAATAATTAACGCCGCCAGATTTCATGGCTTTAAACACACAAAAACAAACGAAGTTTAACACGTTGATATTTTCATGCGAAATCGATCAAAACTTGCCACGATAGGTCTACAGATTGCCACGCATAAGCTTTATCAGCGGCTACGACATCAGAATCATTATCCGATCCGCTGTTTGCTTGTGTCTTACTGCATCTATCGCTACAGAGGTATACAGATTGCGGCGCTTTTGCTTTGTTGACACGCGCTGAAATTTTAATACCTGTCCAATGTTCATTTTTGGTAAACAATCACGAAAGACCTTCACACGTTTTTCACATTAATATTTTCATCTTTCCATGCATACATATTTATATCCATGGAAATTTTGCGCACCCTGGTCAACATGGTTTTCAACTTTGGTAGGTAGGTGAATGTTTAATATGTTAAGTCTAATTACATTTTAAAAAGCATGTAAGATATTTACGAGGAAATTTTTAATTTGTAATATTTACTCTTATTTTATCACGAGTAAGTATTATGGTTTATCAATACTACATGTCTAATATGATATGTGTTGATATGACCTTTTCTTTAATTAATTAATTTGAGAGAAATCAATTAAAAGAGTATATTTAACTTGGAGATAAATCTTAACTTCTAATCTGTGAATGGTACTATGAATATTCCAACATATTCCAAATCTGAACTTTTAATTTGTGAATGCTACTATGTATATTCCAACATATTGGAATATGTTGATATGAGACAAATGAATTAAAAGATTATAACTAACTTGGAGATAAATATTAACCCTTTTTATGTCAATGCTACTATGAATATTCCAAAATATCTAATGGATGTTAAATCTCTTCCATCTACCTAATAATTGTTGACAATTAAATTAGAACTGCATAAGGCTTGTCTTGAAATAGACAAATACATTACATTATAAAACATTTCTTTGTAATATGCTACAAACTTATTTTATGTCGTTTTATTTATGGAGAAAATTGAAGTTTTATTAGTGAATTAGAAATAGGAATAGATATAAAAAGGAACCACAAAAAATGAGAAAATGCTAAAAAGTAATGGAAAATAATCTTTCAATTGTATTTTCTCTTTAAAATTTATAAGTCTATGAAAATTTGTATTATATATATATATATATATATATATATATATCGACCACTCTTTTGCGCGTGAATATAGTGAGCGTTAAAATAGGGTTAATATCTAATTCACAATTGATAAATATTCATACACATTTTTTTTTTCAAATGGTTTTCATCTTGTTTTAACTTTTAGGATAAATACTTGAACTCATTTTTACAAACTCTATGAGTAAATAATGTTTTTCTTTTTTAGTTACTTTTTAAAAAGAGAATATTTGTTTATTTGTTTACATAGTCATATTATTTTTAACCATATATTATATAGTTTCTTTGGTGAAACACCAAATAGGTATGTTAAATTTTATAATATTTCTCCACAATACAATAATTTTATTAATCATATATTAAATTAACTGAAATTTATTTCATTTTAACGATATTCTTTCATATCCATTTGAAAAACACCTAACTTTTATAAAATATAAAAAATTAGTAAATCTAAAGAAAATGTTTATAAAGTGAACACATGATGTGTGTAATTAAAATCAATTGTGCTCTTACATGAAATACTTCCAAACATCTAGATATTTTCTAAGTTTTCAAAAATTTATCCATTTGTAATGTTTGTGATAATAATTTTTCCATTATTTAAATCTGATGACTAGAGTCTTAGGGCCTCGAGAGGAAATCGATAATTCACCCTTGTTGTTCGAAACCAAGTCCAATTGATGAAAGTTGGATACCGATGTAGCCAGCTCAGATGTACAATTATTCAAATTGGGAAGATATTTATAAAGGGTAGACACCCCTGAATTTCCTATCCAGGTAGAAGGATTATTAAATGAAGCACTAGGAAGCTTTGAAATATCCCCCAAATTACCGCCAACAACATTCTTCCCCACATCGACGAAACAAGAATCATGTGCAGATTCATATGATAAAGCAATATCAGAGCGATGATCCATACCAAGATAGGCTGAGTGTTTTAGAGTGGACACCTCATTCGAATTAAGATATGTATTTATGAAAACCTCCTAACTATGCATAAACAATCCATTCATCGAATCATGATAATAGTTCAGAGCCCAAAATCGACGATGATGACTTGCAATCAAGTGACCAATCGCATGGCACATCAAACGTCGAAAGGATATCTCGCAGTATTTGATCCTTTGGAGAAATATTTGTTCGCCCCATTCTAAATAAATCGCACCCAAAAAACCACCTGAGGAGTCCACTTCAACTAGGATCCAAGTGATCCTTTTATCCAAACCCACAATGATATGCTCCTCCACATATACAAATTTAACAATAGAATTCCCAATCATAACCAATGCATGCTTTGTCCATAATTCCAATGGAAGCCCTTGAAGTTTCACCCATTGTAGTTTTCATAGAGGGATTGTAGAAATGGGATTAAAACCCACATGTTAGAGCTTGTTTATCATTTTATGGGCCTATTCCAAGTTGTCATTGTTTTATTATCCTCGTTGAAAATATCTTATCAGTTATATCTCCCGAATTACTTCAGGAAATGTTCACCCAAGGGAAGAATTTAAGTGATTCAAGCCAAATTAAGCTTGACAAAAATATTGAAATATTTATGTACAAAGCTCAACCAATTTATGGTTTTCTTTTTATGTTCGTTTAATTGTCATTTTGAAGTCTGGAGTTTGAATTATAAAGACCCGGGTTCAACACTAATGAAAATAATATTGAACCATTATCTTGACTTCTGGACATGTCGGTACGCCAATCTTTAAGAGTTTCACCACAATCATGAGTCATGTCACAGGGCTTCCTGCTGCAGCACTAGAAGAGGATTCCTCTGGAGTTCTCTTGAAGAGAATTCGTGAATGGAAGAGAGCCATGAGCACATGCGACGAGAAATATCCAAATTTCTGGACGACACATACAACCACCACCTCCACCATCATCATAATAGACCTCAGCCTTTCATTTGCTTGAAAATAGGGCCCAGAGAGGTCTCCTGTTCGAATCCCTTTCGCTGTGCACTTTCTTTCTCCCGAGAGGTGTCCTTCTTTATCACCACCAGAGAGCCGATTTCACTTAAGAAGAAATAAGGCAAAGAAAAGACTCACTAGGCCAACATGAAGGGCCTGGAGGTTCTCCTGTGGTGTAAAGAGGGTTCTGCTGAGAGCATGCTCATCGAAATTTAACTTGACTCATCGTCAACAATTATTTCGTAACATGACAAAACCCTAACTTAAAGGTATGTCAATTTAAAACTTATTTTCATTTTTTGTGAGGAAAGATTATTGAACAGGAAAATTCAAATATTTAATGCTAAATTTTTTTTTTATGTTTTATTATTAATATCTTTAATTTTACTTGACATGTCTGTTTTACTTTTTAATAACTAGACATATAATCAACTCACTTTGTTGTGACTAAGTTTGCAAGTGAAATCCCCATTAAACACTTGGAATTATAACTCAATTCATAGTTTAGTTGTAGGTAAATTCCCATCATGTAGGAGATCTTAAGGTCTATCCATTGTGTTTGTTGTCACTACGAAGTGCCCCTCTAGACCCTATGGGGTCAGTCATTGTAGTTGATGTCAATGGGTTTACTCTGGAAACCATCAACAAAATGCAGGGAAATGATTGGGATTTCCTTGTGAGTTTTTATTTTATTTCTTTAAACAATATATTTTCTACGGGACACATGAAACTGACAAAAAAATCTTGGCCTCCTCCTCCTTTATTTGGAAATCAAGGAGAAATTAATTGTCTGTTGCTTTGCTAATTTTTACATTGCAAATGTGAATTAAATTTTAAGAACTACAGCTCGTTTTTACTAGAAATGAAAAATACCAAATGAAATGAGAAACATGTTTAAATGATAAATATTAATTTTAAGTTATCTTGAGCTGTCTTGGAATAACTTTGACAACTACAAGATCTACTGTTGGAATGGATGGGATTCTTCAGGACTATTAGAATGAGTGGAGAAGGAAGCCTTTGGAATGGAGGGATTTTACATACTGAGTTTCATATCTCCTAGGGAGTCCTAAAGCAACCTTATGTGCAGAGATTAGTGTTGGCTTCTCAAAATCGGGCAATTGGTTTTCTTTATATTAACAATAGTCCCTGATTTGAATTTGTAGCACTAATATTGGGTATCTTGGTTTATGATGACTCAAACTTGAGCGACGATAATCAGCACAAGCTTCAGTTTGTGGCAACCAATATCAATTGATTTTCTAGAGGTTTGAGGGGGATCGACAACCATTTCTATTTCCTTTTACTCAAATAGGTCAATGAGCCTCATCAATACGAGCTCAATTAATGTTTTCTCAACAAACTATCAAGGTCATTTTTCTCTTATTGATAGCACAACATAATTCTTCCTCCTTTCGGCGTTCCCTTGCACCTCTCGGTGCAATTGCTAGTAACCATTAAAACTGCCTTCAATCAATCAAGTGAAAACAAGCGAAGCTTAACATGTTATACACATAAATATATTTTTTCTAACAGACGAGCACAACACGTTATTCACAAGATTCCAATATCTTGTAACACACCAGCATAGCGGTGGCCATAGAATATATATACATATTTATATTAATAGAAATTGTGCAAACTGATGCAAAAGATTACCAATTACTTACTACGGCGACATTATTTTCATGATATAAGAAGCCGTTTCCCCTTTTTCTTCGCATTCGAACGTTTGCTTTTTGTCTTTCACTCTATCTTAGGATAGGTCTTCTTCACATTCAAACGTTTTATTTTTGTGTTTCACTCCATCTTGGGCGTTTGCTTTTTGTGTCTCACTCTATCTTAGGCTAGGTTTAGGACGTTTGCTTTTTATGTTTCACTCTATCTTAGGCTAGGTTTAGGGTTAGGTTTACAAATTGAGACTTCTTGACATTCACTATCTATATTGGAACGCACACGCTGAAATATGACCCATAGCCTATGGACTTTTCCAACTTTTATTTAAATCGATATTAACTCACATATATAATTAAACAAAAGATGAAAAATGATTTTATTTTACTTTATTTATTTTTATTTAAATATTTCAAAACATATTTATTTATTTAAGAGAGAGTAAGTCAAATAATTATTATTATAATAGAAATGTACGAAACCTATTATGATATGTTAAATTTAATGAATAAAATGATTTCATATAAGATATTTTTAATAATTTTTAAGTGAGTTTACTTGTCTTTCTTAGCATATTGTTATGAAAAAGGAAATTAGGAGAATTGAACATAAAACCTTGTACTCATATTTATTTTATATTTTCAAAATAGCATATCAAGTAAATAATTTTTCACAATATAAAACATCCAAAGATTATATTAATTATAGTCAAAATTAATATAATTTAAAATAATATAAAATAAATATTCAATTCCAATTTTAAGCCCATATAAATTCAAATATGAGAAATTGTATTAATGGAATTAAGCCATAGCATTTAAAGAATATGAAATAAATACATGCAAATGTTGTTGTGAAATATCAAAAATTGTATAGATGGAAATAGTGTTAAAAACAATGAAACAATTGTATTACAAGTTGTAGTAGCTCACATAGATAAGGAAAAATAGTAGCACATAAAGAAAGAAGTAGCATCCATAAATGTCTTTTCACGATGAGATAGATAACCAGCAGAGGAGAGAGAACCAGTTAATACTAAAAAATTAGAAGAAATCTGACATGAACCGAGCAATAGAATTCAGAGTTACGAAGAAAAAGAGAACAATAGAAGGACAAGTGAGAAAAAGATTGCAACGACCACAAAACTTTTGAAAGCTGAGTAGCAGGTACACTCCACAAAGATAATTTAAAGGTTCTATTGTAGAGGACCGAGGAGGAGGACAAATTCCAACATCAACTATTGGGTAGAAGTTCCCAAGAGAGGGATAGTTCCACATTGAGTATGGGGAGAACTATCTAGAAGGGTTCACAGAAGGAACACCAAAAGGCTAATCTCAAAGGAAGATTGCTGAGGTGTTGGTAGCATCCATAAGGATTTCTATAAGACAAATAAGAGGCTTAGTTGTAGCTCACAAGTGAACGAGGAAGAGTTCACGAAGAAGAATAAGATAGAAAGGTGAATATGACTAAAAATAGTCATGAGTTGGGTTCGGGGAGAAGGTCAGAAAGGTCACGACCAAAGAGTAAAGTGTGCGAAAACTTGATTGGCATAAACAGGTGTGGAATGATCGATGAAGAAAGGGAGTTGGAAATGGCTATTTACTAAAAGAGGAATTCAGCAAAGTAAAAGGAACATTTACAAAGGCAAACAAAGAAGCTACAAGCAACATTGATGCAAAATTTAAAGAGTGGAGTCCATGTGGGAAAGAGGATTCAGTGGCCAGTAAGGAGGCTACATGCAAGGTACCAGAAAAGGTGGTTGAGGATTCTAAGCCAGATACGAGCTAATGGAAGACGAAATTTGTACCCAAAAGAGAGAAGCTCCACCTTGAGAGGATAATAGTGGTGAAGAAGAGGAAAGAACGGTCATGGAGGAGGCGGTATGTGGGCTAAAAAGAAGAAAAAAATACCTGAAATTGATGTAGACATATATGTGGATGTCAAGGAGCAAGTTGAAGGGGTAGAAAGAAATTTGATGGAAAGCTTGGAGGGGTCAAGACAACACAATAAAGGAGTGTTTAAAGCACCAAAAGGGACTGCAAAGTCTTATGTTTCTAAAACTAACCAGTGAAATTCAATGAAGAGTGAAAGGGATGGAGCTGCGTATAATTTCAGTGAAATTTCATTTTCTAACAAGCATTTCCCCTCCAAACGATGAAGGTGGTGAAAACTTCAGGTCGGTACCAGTTATGGCAACGTTAGAGGATAGATTTTCCAAACTAGATAGAGTCGGGGACTATATTGTGGTTGAGGCGTGGTCACAATTTTCTCTAGTAATGCGGGAGGTAGAGGCTCTAAGGGAGGATGTGGAGCGAATCCAATTAATGGTGGAAAACTTCGCCGCCAAAGTTTACAATCTTAGCATGAAGGTAGATCAAACATAGGTGATGGTTGAAGCATCAATTGTAGGTTTCCTCAAGGACGTTTTTTCGCTTCAGGATCCTTCCTCTCCCGGAGTAGATCTTCCACGTGAGCTTGAGGAGTAGATGATTCCATAAATTATAATGTAGTCAGTGGAGGAAAATGGCAACGCGTCGGCATACATCGGGCCATCGGGAATGTAGATCTCTATTAGAAGCTTTCTTTTTTATATATGTTATGTAAAAAAATAGTATATAGTAGCATATTTTGAAGATTATATAAGATAAATCATGCTAGAGGCATAATTGGGAATAAGCAGGGTAGCAATAGACTTCCTTTTGAGCAGGTTTGGAATATAATAAATGATGAAAATTCCATGTATGAAAAATTATTCACCCTCTTACCAGATTGATTAATACAATCTACCTGTTTCTTTAAAATAAAACAATCACCGGATTTAATATTCCAACCATACATTTCAATTATGCATGAGTCTCAATTTATTCTTCACTCAGATATTTGTAAACCAATGTTCCCATTGTCACGAAAGAAAATGCATATCACGTACTGTTAAGCTTCAAGAACTTTTATTTATTTATTTTTATTTTTCTCCCCTTCTATGCGGTTCAGAGAGCCCAGAGATCAGTGAGCACTATGTCCACAAAACAGTTATACTAAGAAGATACACCCGAATGGATCACACCACTATGTCCATGGAATATTTATGCCAAGAAGATCTACCCAAATGGATCACTTCCTACTCGCTCAACCATGGATCTTGACCTTGAGGGTGTCGAGAGAAATGAACCAATAACCTCTCAATAAAAAAGGTGCTTTAACGATGGGCACCCAACCATGACCAATTGAGCTAACCCTTGGGGCTAAGCTTGAAGAATTGTTGATATAGTGAACCGTGGAATTTTCGTGGTGATTTTGATTTTTGTATAACTTTCTCTTCAATTAGAGTTCATAGTGTATAAATTACACTATTACAAATGCACTTGTGTGCTTATTGAAAAGATTGAAACTCAAAATAACTTCGATTTCTATAGTTTCATACTTGAAATACATTATGATTGAATTGAGGCATACAAATACAACAATTGGACAATGTATAACTCTGTGCTTCATATAGTTATCTAGATTTTTCAAAATAAAAGAGGATTTTTTAAAAGTTTTGTTTGAGTGTATATATTGATATAACTATGGGCATTTGAATTTTTTTAGTGTGACTTTGTCGTGTCATATGGTTGAGCGAAAGTTAGAAACAAGTAAAAATAAACACTTATGGGAGGATAAAATCAATAGTTGGCAAAGGAGTTAATGAGTGCAATTATATGGTGGAATTAAGCACTTGTAACATCTCTATCTAAGACAAATATTTATTTATATTTTATTTATTTTCATTTGTTAACGAAATATTCACTCTCATTTGTATTAATTTATTGGTTTTTATTATCTTTAAAAATTTAAATCGTGAATATGAAAATAGAGAAAAATATATATACAAATTATGAATTTTATAACACTTTAAATTTACTTGACAAAATAGTAGCATGTAGTAGAAGTATTTCTTTGAAAATTTAATGATATTCATTCACAAAATCTACAACACATTTTATTTACTTATTTATGTGCAAAGAGTAATATCCTTCTTAGTCCATTCAATAGTTCACGTTTTAAATTTCTTCTTGATTATACTCGACGTTGTGAAACTTTATTTCAAATTCAATAGAATCTTAACCAATGGTAGGCTAACAACTTGAAAATCATGTTCGACCGTTTTCCCTTATCACAGGAAAATCTTCTTGCAATTTTTGGAGTCTTCTCACAATCATTAAAATCTACATGCTAATTAATGATGAAATCATTGGTCGAAAGTTTTTAAGACCAAAAATAAGTTTTAATTTCCTACTTACTAGATGAGGAAAATAGTATTAATATAAAATATGATGAGTTTGTTTACTAATTAATTTACTCCATTATAAATGGTTTTATTTTTTTTGAAATTTATTGCAATTAAAATATCTATTTAAAAAAAATTAATTAATTTTAGACATATTCTTAAATATTTGAATATTTTATTTTAAAAAAAAAATTATCCTCACCACTTATTTCTAAAATAAAATTGAAATTGATTAATAATTATAATGATTTTGTTAAAAAACGTAATCTCAACCACTTGCTAGGAGCCGAAACCGTCAGTCTAAGTGTCATAGGTCAGTTTGAGTGAGTCCAGTGTAGTCGAGTTTAACTCCAATTATTTATTGATGATGTTTCCAATGTAATCTATTTAACTATTTCATAATATTGAGATGAGCAGTTCTCTGCTCAATTTTACTTTTCAGTTTCTCAATTCTTTTCATGGTATCGGAGCTAGTTTGCATAAGCCTCCCTGGAGAGCAGAGACAGAGCCAAGAAGGAGCAGTAGAGAGGAGAAGTTGGTTGGCGTGACTGTTAGGCCAATACTCGTGCCAACGCCGCAAAACAAAGGATTGGCGCAAGAACGCAAGCCATACCCGCGCCAATTTTTTAACTCGCATTGTTTTAGAATAGTCGCGGTTGTTCAAATCGGGACCGCGCGAGTCCGCATCTGCGTTAATTTTTTTTAAGGTGACGTCGAGCCTCCATGGATCATCTGCGTTTACACTAATGCAAGACAGGAGTTAAGGATTTACGAAAGGGATGGAGCAATTCCATTAAGCACCTGTTACTGCCGATACCCCAACAGAACGCAGATTTTGATAAAACACAAGACAGGAGTTCATTGCCTGCGTTAACGAATATGTGAAAGCACGATGGAAATCCATTAAGGTAATTTTTTGTAGAAATGCAAATCTACGTTTTCACTACTCGGATCCTGCATTAAATTTTTTTTAATATGATTTAAGAATATCCATAAAGATCAAACGCATTCAAAAGGTATTTAACGTGAGCATTCAACATGATTTTTTAAAGGTCTTATCTTAAGATATTTAAAAAAAGAGGAAGCCCTTTATATGAATTTTTTTTTTTTTAAAAGTTTAAAAAAAAAAAAAAACAAACAAACAAAACTTCAGAATTTGCGAAGGATTTATCAAAGGAAAAAGGGCTCGTAAAGTATTTTAAGAGTTTTTTTTAAAAGGGAGCGAGACCATTCTTTAAAAAGGGAAGTGTGAATATTTTTTTTTAAATTAAAAAAAAAAAAAAAAAAAAAAAAGGCTTCAAGGTATATTTAAAAAGGAAAGGATTTTATGAAATGTGAAGTTTTTTTATTAAAAAAAAACTTAAAATTGTGAGTGTGAAAGCCTTGTAAAAGTGGATCTGATAAAGATATTTTTTTGAGAAATAGAATTTTTAGAACCAATGTATTTGATGCATATGTAGACTCGTTTGTTTTTGGAAGCCAACCAACGAGATCATGGGAAAAGCCAAGAGGCTAAAGGAGAAACAGAAGATGTTCGAGATCTTTTTAGATCTGGAAATAAGAAGGCAAAAAGACGCCTATGCGTTAAAATGCATAAAAGAATCAGTCGATGAAAGTATACTTCCCTTGATTTCAAATGCCAAGACAGCCAAGGAGGCATGGGATACCCTTGAGAGATGTTTTGGTTCAAAGGAGAGTGTTGAAGTTGAAGATGAAGGTGGATCTGTAGCAGCAGATCTACAGCCAGATGAAGAGTCAGATGAAGCAGAGAGAGAGCACAAATATGCTTGTGAACCCCACAGTGCACAGCCACAAGTGGATGAAGAGAATCAAGAAATAGAGTTTGCTTATGATGACTTGCTGATTCCAACAACATAGCTTGCTGATGATGTTTTTGATGAATCCAGCAACACATTTTGTTGATGATATGATAAATCCAATGATTAATATTGTTGATGTAAACTTTGATAATGAATTTTTGGCTACTGATGATTGGTTGTAGATGATGCAACGGAAACATGATATTGACATGATGTTATTTGGTGAGATAAACCCACTTCATTCAGTGGAAGACAACCTGTTTGGAGCAGCACAGGTTAGTGATGAAAAGACAGAGACAGAGACCGAGGAAGATGCAGCAAAGGAAGCGCAACAGCAGAAAGCTCTCATTGCAGAGCAAAAGGAAGAAACGGAGAAAGAAGAAGAGACAGAAACAAAGAAAGAAGTCTGCAAAGAGAAAGAAAAATTAGAGAAAGATGCTAAAGCAGAGAAGGAAGCACAAAAGGATAAAGTTTCCACTGCAGAGCAGAAGGAAAGAGAGACAAAGAAAGAAGAAAAACAATAGTAGAAAGCTCTCACTTTAGAGCAAAAAGACCAGAACCAATGTTGTTATGAAAATATTTTTAATTCTAACGTTGTTTTTCAGTGTGCAAGTACACAGATTGATTATGAAGATGAGCTAAAGTTTATTGAAACATGGCTTGCAACACCATGTCTGGATGAGATCTACACAGAAGAAGTAGATATGAATGATGAAGATGATATGCAGGGCAAACATGTCAATGAATTTTTAATGTATTGGAGTTCTGAAGAGATAAGATATTATTCTAATCTTGTGTTGCAACAGATTGATGATGAAAAGCGCACTACAGAAGACAACATGTGGCAGTAGACCACATACAAGTCAATTCTTGAAGAAGTCCGAGGACATGCTTCAACAATGCAGAGTTCTTGACATACTGCACCGGCAAATGAAGAATTTGAGGTTTGAAGAATACAATGAGGCGAAAAATTTGAAACAATTTAGAGGCTACGAGAATATGGAACAAAGAAGAAAGAAACCAAATCTAGTTGAAGTCAATTTTTTTATGGTTATAGCCTCAGCACGAGACATAGACCAGCAGGTATCTGAATTAAATTTTTATGTGGTTGAAATTAAAGGGGAGTGTTAAAGAACGTAATCTCAACCACCTGCTAGGTGTCCAAACCGTCAGTCCAAGTGTCGTACATCAGTTTGAGTGAGTCCAGTTTAGTCGAGTTTAACTCCAGTTATTTATTGTTGATGTTTCCAATGTAATCTATTTAACTATTTCGTAATATTGAGATGAGAAATTCTCTGCTCCATTTTACTTTTCAGTTTCTCAATTCTTTTCAGATTTAAGAATTATTAACAAAAATAAAGTTGAAATGAATTAATAATTATAATGATTTTATATTTATTAAATAAAATGTTATGTTTTTTCAATTAATAAGAGACTACATTATTTTTTTTATTCAAAAAAAAGAAAGAAAGAAAACACACACTTGCAAATAAATAGAAAAGTTTGCAAAGACTAGTAGATAAATAAATAGAAAAGTTTGCAAAGACTAATAGCTTTTTGGCTGATATTGTAACAATTAAATTATAATAAACTATCTAGATTATAAGTAAAAAATAAAATATCCAATCAAAAAGTAATAGTGTAATTTTGAGGCACAAGTATGACTTTACCCTGGTTTATTACGCCAGAGGCGTTTTCTTTGCGGGCTTGGGGTGAGCAAACACTGTTCACCCCAGCCAATGAAAACATTTCTTTATCGTCCTTTTATCTGGTAATATTATGACATGTTGCGAAATAGTATTGGGTGAGGTCGCGTTATGGGTGGGGCTCGAGTTCTGTCGGCGCTTGCGAATAAAGATCAGTTTGCAGAGGAGACTTTGCGGGCGATCGGAACCATGCGAGACGTGGTGGAAAGGCTGATCGAGATACTGAATTGGAGGAACTATCACGAGCAGGAGATTCGAAGACCGGCTGCAGAGATCATCTCGAAATTGGTCAAGAAAAACCAGAATCGCATTCGAGTGACGACCATTGCTGGGTCCATGGAACCTATAGCATCTTTGCTTTACGACAGCAAACAGATTGAAATCAATTCGAGGCAGTACGGGAATGCATACAATTACTCTATTTTCAGTCTTCTGGGGTTGAAGATATTGAAAAACTTGGCCAACGAGCACGACAACTGTGCTAAGATAGGAAGCAGCAGAGGGCTACTTCCCAAAATTATAGGGCTCATAGAATTAAATCCCAACACGCCCGAATCCCAAATCAAGACGGCAAAGCTCGCTCTTCAGCTCATGGGAATGCTAGGAGGCAGTACAGGCTCGACAGGGAAGGCCCTAAGGAAAGGGATCTCGGAAGTAGTCTTCGCCACAGGCAATCTAAGGGACGTTATTCATTATAGAGAAGTAACGACGCATCGTCTGAAAATCCTCGCCATCGACATATTGACGAGTCTGGCTCTCGAAGAAGAGGGCCGAGAGATCATCTGCGGCATCAGACCCTTCTGAAGCTTTTGGCTTGTTGCCGAAATATTATTTATGTTATTGTTTTGGCAAAAAAGGAGGGTTTGAATCTTCGTCCCATGTCTGTCTTCAGTTTAGGGAAAATGAGGCCATGCATTGTCCCGTGAGCTTTTTCCACCTACCAGATTGACACTGTTAATGGCGGTTGCTTTGAGAGGAATTTACGCTACTACAACCGGGATTTAGGTACCATCCGGTCCTCGTCTTGCTTTCTATATATTTTTCCCTCCAAACAAAAATCCCATGGCTCAATCCCCAGATTCTGTAATGCCTAAAATATAATCACCAAAAACTCATGCAGTCACTCGGGCTGTTTCAAATCTGAATCTCATAGGAGGAGGTCTTTTGGTGGATTTCTTCGGGCCAATTACATTCGGCATTTCGACAGGATTTGAACTCTGGGTCGTTCACATATAAGATGTGGGTAAGGCAAGCATTTGTCGATCGAGCGAGGGGGATTTGGCTATTTTTAACACAGACAGAAGTTTTAATTACGCGATCGATCGGAATGATGGTTGACACACCGTCGCCGGGAACTATTCAGTACATTAGGACGAGGCGTCAATCTTTGAGCTCTAGCGACAGCACCCCGTTGCATTCCATTCGCAGATTTATCCAGGTAAAATTGCTATTTCTTTTATCCAGTGATGTGAATTAAATGTTTTAAAGTTTTCTTCTATCTGGAGAATCCTCTTACTTAAAGATTTCAGTTAGTTTTTAAAATTCTCTGAATAGATCCAGAATGTTAATTAGGGTTTTGATGGTCAAGGTGGCTTTACCACTTTTCAAGCATTTAGGGTTTTGATAGCTAGGTGGTTTTTCCACTTTTACGGCATTTAGGGTTTTGATAATCCGGTGGTTTCTCCACTTTTCAAGCAACTTTTATTTTTAAAATTTTAAGGTTGGAATTGCAAATTTCAATTTTTGTCAGAGCGAAATTTCACTCTTATTCATTCAAAATTGATCTCCAAGTTATTAAAAACTTCGAACCAAATTATTGTCAATATTTCCATCCAACAAGTTGTTTGAATTGCAAATTATTTTTTGGGCTGAATCCCAACAAAAACAGGGCATTTTAGCATTTAGATGATAGTGATGAATTAGAATGTACCAGAAAATTGAAGACTAGTAGGAAGGTAATCCCTGAGCCACGCCCCTCGTGGCGGCAGCAATAATTGAAAGACAAATGTACCTGACTGTAATTCGTCTTCATCTTTAATGAAAAATGCAGATGCTACTTTCCTTTCTGTTCATTTGTCAGTAAAATATGATCCTGTGATTGTATTTTTACTATTTTATGTATAAAAAAATACAGAAATAATGTGGATAGACTGGTAAAATAATAATTTGGGATTTCCAGCCTTATTAGAATCGTCATAAATATTTTAAAGCAGGTAAATTTATTAATTTTAAAATAATAATAGAAGATTACTTGATTGCTGGCAGAGTTTCTGATTTTCAGGAATACATTTACAAATGTTAAAATAATAATAGAGGATTAATTGATTGCTGGTAGGGTTTATGATTTTCAGCTTAGAATAGATAGGTACATCGAAATATGCTCTTCTTGTACGATCCGTTGAGGAATGTAAAGTTTTTGTAAACTCAAAACATAAATTGCTATTCCGAGCTGGGCCATAATCCAAGTGCACGGGTACACATCATGTTGGGGAAAACTTTAGGGTTTAGGTATCTGGGGAATGATTTATCCGTGACCCGTCTGATCAAGCTTAGCAAAGTTATCAAGGTTGTCAAAACAGAGGTATGGAGGGTTAAACTGCATTAGAGAATGGCAGTGTCGAAGCACCATGTGGTAGATTCATAAATGCCATTGCAGAAGTTGTTGCATTTGAAACAAGTGTTCCAGATCCGATGACCTCTATGCTCTACGACGACATTTAATATTTTAATATTTGTAGTAGTCTTTGAGTGAGTTTTTTTGGAATTTCTGTGGATATTTTGGCCAGAATTTTGCTAGAATTTGGAGAAAAAATGTGTGAGCAAATATTGATATGTTGTTTAAAATAGATTTTTTATTACATATATTGATTCAGTATTTTCTAAAACTAAGGCAAAACACTTTTATTATGAAGATTTTTTCTATCAAACTTGTGTTTTCAATAAATCCCAGCTAAATTTTAAACAAATTAAATCTCAAAATAAATTGAAAAACTTTCTAAAAAAATTGCATTTAAAAAGACTACTCATTTAATATTCTGTTAGCAACTGCCTCGCCCTTCATAGAAGAGGAGCTTGGGCCATGTGATACCTTTCACCCATCGTAACACGGATCCTGAGCCTCGATACTCCCAATTTGTGAGGTCATTTAATGATCCACCAAATTCAAATATCGCTTTATTTTAATCACCCACAGGGTCATTTGAGGTTTATTTGTTGGAAGAAATGAGGGGAGGAAATATTTTTCATTCAGGTCTTCGCAGGGGTTTGTACTAAGTAAGAAGGATTAGTTTTCAGATCTTGCTTTCTTTTCATCAGAATAACAGAGTTGGATCGTTGTTTCGATATCTTTATGTGACCTCTTTTTTCGAACTCGTCAGGGTTGGTTTTATACCGGGATCTTTATATATATGAATACAACCAAAAAATTGTGTTCTTAATATTCATTTATGTTGTAACACAATTCCCATTAGAGCATTTGCATTTCATTTTATTACCCATAATCTCCCGATTAACACATTTTATTATGCAGTTGCTAACCTCGATAGTTCTGATATAATCAAATAAAACAAAAACGAATATGGCTATTTGGGGAATTTATATGTTTTTATATTTTATGTCATTGTTTTTAGAAGAGCTCGCACAAAATGCGGTCGAGAAATATTTACGAGTTTTCCTTCTAATCACGGATTTCACTGAACTCACCACAATAGAAATGATCATGGATTTGACTGAACTGACCACAATAGAAATGCCCTTAACAATGGTGAGAACATTAGTTGCATTTTCTGTCAATTTGTTCAACATGATTTTCATGTAAGCTTTCACTTTATCATTTGGCGCCATGGTTGGAAATCCGCCATACCTTCGGTGTACCTTCAAAGGTAACCGAGCCTGTAAACCTGTGTCGTATGGAACAGTTCGGTGAAGTAATCACACCTGAATTTGTGTACACGCGGAGAATCCGAAATTCTGTGCAAATGAGTTAATCCGGCAGTATATCGCCAGTCACAAAGGTGGGAAGCGGTTTTTATCGCACCGCCTTTACACGGTAAACAATGTTTAAGAGTTCAAAGCGATGCCATAGGTTGGGTGACACGTGGAGGAAGCGGTTTCGCTATACCAATCTCATCGCGCATTATTGTTCGTGTATAATAGCCCTCCGAAATCCATTGATGGTCGTCGGATCAGTCGGTTGGGCGCGAAGGGATGGTGATCGTTGGATGAAAACGACATGTATAATGTGGAGACGCCAGCAGTAGCGTACGATTGATTCATCTTTGCATGAATCCGGTTTCTCTTCATGCATTTTTCCTCTTTCTATTTGTTTCCAGGTGAAATTTAAGTGCTTCAAATAAGATTTCTGAGTTTTGGTAATATTGGCAGGTTTCTGTTTTCATTAAAGTCAAATTTAGTTATATATATATATATATTTTTCATTATGGTCAGGGTATCTCCTCCATCCGGCGTTCCCTTGCACCCCCGTGCAATTGCTGGTTTATTTTTAAGGATACTTTCGTTTTTGAAATTATCAAAATTAGAATAGGTACGCATAACCGACTGCTAGAGACAGTAAAGAATGAATTTAGGGTTGACGCAATTACAAGTTATGCGTGTTTTGAAGTAATGAAAGGGGTTATTTTATTAAAATTAAAATAAAGCATTAGAATATTTCGCGAGTGTCAACCATGGTAGCGTAGACATATTTTGAAATCCATCTTAAAGAATATATGATAAATAATGGTGTATTTGCATTTAAACCCCTTACTAAGATCTTCAGGTAATTTAAGAATTTAAAGCCCATACTAAGATCTTCAGGTAATTTACTAAAATTATGCTGTAAATATTGTATTCCGGGTTTAGAATTAAATATCTATCTTCACAGATGTTATATTAATTTAATTGCAACTATATTTCACTTATATAATTAATACTTGTGAATAGTTAGTGTCACTTGTGAAATTTATAATAATAAATACGTGTGAGTAGTTGGTTGGTGTCAACCAAGGTGGTAGGGTGGACGTATTTTGAAATCCATCTAAAAATTTAAATAAATAAACTCTATATATTCAAAATAATAATAGAGGATGTTTTTCGGTGGTTGTACATACATGAACAAAGAATGAATGAATGAATTTTGAGGAAGAGTGATCGCATAAGTAGCGTTGAATATTGGTTAGTGTTCTTAGTGTGTAAATTTCAGTAAGGTCTGCTTGCGATGTAGTTCCCCGGTGGATCATAATTGCAGGTTATGAAAGTATCGCCTGAGTTGCATATAATCTTGGCGCAACCAACATTGGCGGTGGTTCTCCATACAACCTGAGTGTAGTGAGTGCAATCAGGTCCAGTGCAAATATTCTTTGCATAGTCAAACCATTTCTTCTCATCTATCCACGCAGCCACTGCCTGCGAAGGGGTCCAACCATGGCCGCTTCCCCAGAATATGTTCTCTCCGAAGGGGGTGTCCGAATGTTGTAGGAGGCAGTCGCCCCCTTCTCTGTCTTGCATAATTGCGCGCATAATTTGCAAGTTTGCTATCCCATTGAAGAGGACCAACTCCCACCGCATTTCTTGCTTCATTGTGTGGAACCAAAAAGCCATCGATAAACGCGGAAGTAGCGTTCATGTCTGCAGCATTCACTGATGACATTGCCATCATCATCATAATGAGAACGCAAATGTTGCAGTGGCTCTTCAACAACGTGGTTATCCCCATGAGTATTGTGAATAATTCTTTCTCCTCCTGTACCAATGAGTATTGTGAATAATTTTTTCTCCTCCTGTCCGAATAACAATACAATACCAACTTGCTTTTGCTTCTTCTCCTTCTCGTTATATCTGGAAGATTGTATTTCTGTGTATAACTAGTTCAAGCTGCGGGTGTATATATAGCAGAAGATGGACCGAGCTGCCTTTTATAACGATTAACAAATGAATCATTATGTGAACATAACTTCGTTTTGGTGATATTCACTATCCGTATGCGCACGTTATGTTATCATCCTCCGCCGGAATAATTAACAACGCCAGATTTCATGTCTTTAAACACACAAAACAAACGAAGTTTAACACGTTGATATTTTCACGCGAAATCGATCAAAACTTGCCACGATAGGTCTACAGATTGCCACGCATAAGCTTTATCAGCGGCTACGGCATCAGAATCATTATCCGATCCGCTGTTTGTTTGTGCCTTACTGCATCTATCTCTACAGAGGTACACAGATTGCGGCGCTTTTGCTTTGTTGACACGCGCTGAAATTTTAATACCCGTCCAATGTTCATTTTCGGTAAACAATCACGAAAGACCTTCACACGTTTTTCACATTAATATTTTCATCGTCCCATGCATACATATTTATATCCATGGAAATTTTGCGCCACCTGGTGCACCTAACACAACATGGTTTTCAACTTTGGTAGGTAGGTGAATGTTTAATATGTTAAGTATAATTACATTTTAAAAAACATGTAAGATATTTACGAGGAAATTTTTAACTTGTAATATTTACTCTTAATATCATGGTTTATCAATACTACATGTCTAATATGATATGTGTTGATATGACCCTTTTTTTAATTAATTAATTTGAGAGAAATCAATTAAAAGAGTATATTTAACTTGGAGATAAATCTTAACTTCTAATCTGTGAATGCTACTATGAATATTCCAACATATTCCAAATCTGAACTTTTAATTTGTGAATGCTACTATGTATATTCCAACATATTGGAATGTGTTGATATGAAACAAATGAAATAAAAGATTATAACTAACTTGGAGATAAATATTAACCCTTTTTATATCAATGCTACTATGAATATTCCAAAATATCTAATGGATGTTAAATCTCTTCCATCTACCTAATAATTGTTGACAATTAAATTAGAACTGCATAAGGATTGTCTTGAAATAGACAAGATTATCATTAATATAAAACATTTCTTTTGTAATATGCTACAAACTTATTTTATGTCGTTTTATTTATGGAGAAAATTGAAGTTTTATTAGTGAATTAGAAATGGGAATAGATATAAAAAGGAACCACAAAAAATGGGAAAATGCTAAAAAGTAATGGAAAATAATCTTTCATTTGTATTTTCTCTTTAAAATTTGTAAGTCTATGAAAATTTGTATTATATATATATATATATATCGACCACTCTTTTGCGCGTGAATATAGTGAGCGTTAAAGTAGGGTTAATACCTAATACACAATTGATAAATATTCATACACAATTTGTTTTTCAAATGGTTTTCATCTTGTTTTTACTTTTAGGATAAATACTTGAACTCATTTTTACAAACTCTATGAGTAAATAATGTTTGTTTGTTGTGTGTTTATTTGTTTACATAGTCATATTATTTTTAACCATATATTATATAGTTTCTTTGGTGAAACACCAAATAGGTATGTTAAATTTTATAATATTTCTCCACAATACAATAATTTTATTAATTATATATTAAATTAACTGGAATTTACTTCATTTTAACGGTATTCTTTCATATCCATTCAAAACACTAACTCTTATAAAATGTAAAAAACTAGGTAAATCTAAAAAGAAAATGTTTATAAAAGTGAACACATGATGTTATTAATTAAAATCAATTGTTATGTACATGAAATACTTCCAAACATCTAGATATTTTCTGTATTTTTAAAGGTTTATCCATTTGCAAAATATTTGTGATAATAATTTTTCCATTATTTAAATCTGATGACTAGAGTCTTAGGGCCTCGAGAGGAAATCGATAATTCACCCTTGTTGTTCGAAACCAAGTCCAATTGACGAAAGTTGGATACCGATGTAGCCAGCTCAGATGTACAATTATTCAAATTGGGAAGAGATTTATAAAGGGTGGACACCCCTGAATTTCCTATCCAGATAGAAGGATTATTAAATGAAGCACTAGGAAGCTTTGAAATATCCCCCAAATTACCGCCAACAACATTCTTCCCCACATCGACGAAACAAGAATCATGTGCGGTTAAACAGTAAAAATATCGGAAGCGATGATCCATACCAAGATAGGCTGAGCGTTTTAGAGTGGACACCTCATTCGGATTAAGATATGTTATGAAAACCTCCTAACTATGCATAAATGTAGTCAATTATTCGAATCATGATAATAATTCGAGCCCAAAATCGTGATGACGACTTGCAATCAGTGACCCCATTAGCATGGCACATCCAAACGTCGAAAGGATATCTGTGATATTTGATCCTTTGGAGAAATGTTTGTTCGCCCCATTCTACATCGTACGCACCCGAAAAATCTTGCTGAGGTGTCACTTCAACTAGGATCCAAGTGATCCTTTTGTCAACCACAATGATATGCTCCTCCATATACAAATTTAACAATAGAATTCCCAATCATAACCAATGCATGCTTTGTCCATAATTCCAATGGAAGCCCTTGAAGTTTCACCCATTGTAGTTTTCATAGAGGGATTGTAGAAATGGGATTAAAACCCACATGTTAGAGCTTGTTTATCATTTTATGGGCCTATTCCAAGTTGTCATTGTTTTATTATCCTCGTTGAAAATATCTTATCAGTTATATCTCCCGAATTACTTCAGGAAATGTTCACCCAAGGGAAGAATTTAAGTGATTCAAGCCAAATTAAGCTTGACAAAAATATTGAAATATTTATGTACAAAGCTCAACCAATTTATGGTTTTCTTTTTATGTTCGTTTAATTGTCATTTTGAAGTCTGGAGTTTGAATTATAAAGACCCGGGTTCAACACTAATGAAAATAATCTTGAACCATTATCTTGACTTCTGGACATGTCGGTACGCCAATCTTTAAGAGTTTCACCACAATCATGAGTCATGTCACAGGGCTTCCTGCTGCAGCACTAGAAGAGGATTCCTCTGGAGTTCTCTTGAAGAGAATTCGTGAATGGAAGAGAGCCATGAGCACATGCGACGAGAAATATCCAAATTTCTGGACGACACATACAACCACCACCTCCACCATCATCATAATAGACCTCAGCCTTTCATTTGCTTGAAAATAGGGCCCAGAGAGGTCTCCTGTTCGAATCCCTTTCGGCGGTGCACTTTCTTTCTCCTGAGAGGTCCTCTTTAGTCACCACCAGGAGAGCCGACTTCAATTTAAGAAGAAATAAGGGCAGTGAAAGATCAGCTCTAGGCCAACATGAAGGGCCGGGAGGTTCTCCACGGTGTAAAGAGGGTTCTGTTGAGAGCATGCTCATCGAAATTTTAACTTGACTCATCGTCAACAATTATTTCAGAATATGACAAAAACCATAACTTAGCAGATGTCAATTTAAAACTTATTTTCATTTTTTGTGAGGAAAGATTATTGAACAGGAAAATTCAAATATTTAATGCTAAAAAAAAAGTTTATGTTTTATTATTAATATCTTAATTCTAACCCGTTGGTCTGTTTTACTTTTTAATAATAGACAAATAATCAACTCGATCTTTGTTGTGACTAAGTTGCAAATTATTAAATCATTAAACACTTGGAATTATAACTCAATTCTTATGTGATTGTTGTAGGTAAATTCCCATCATGTAGGAGATCTTAAGGTCCTCCATTGTGTTTGTTGTCACTGCGAAGTACCCCTCTAGACCCTATGGGGTCGGTCATTGTAGTTGATGTCAATGGGTTTATACGGAAACCATCAACGGAAATGCGGGGAAATGATTGGGATTTCCTTGTGAGTTTTTATTTTATTTCTTTAGTATATTTTCTACGGGACACATGAAACTGACAAAAAAATCTTGGCCTCCTCCTCCTTTATTTGGAAATCAAGGAGAAATTAATTGTCTGTTGCTTTGCTAATTTTTACATTGCAAATGTGAATTAAATTTTAAGAACTACAGTTCGTTTTTACTAGAAATGAAAAATGCCAAATGAAACGAGAAACATGTTTAAATGAAAAATATTAATTTTAAGTTATCTTGAGCTGTCTTGGAATAACTTTGACAACTACAAGATTTATTGTTGGAATGGATGGGATTCTTCAAGACTATTAGAATGAGTGGAGGAGGAAGCCCTTGGAATGGAGGGATTTTACATACCGAGTTTCATATCTCCTAGGGAGTCCTAAAGCAGCCTTATGTGCAGATATTAGTGTTGGTTTCTCAAAATTGGGCAATTGGTTTTCTTTATATTAACAATAATCCCCGATTTGAATTTGTAGCACTAATATTGGGTATCTTGGTTTATGATGCCTCAAACTTGAGCGACATTAATCAGCACGAGCTTCAGTTTGTGGCAACCAATATCAATTGAATTTCTAGAGGTTTGAGAGGGATAAACCATTTATTTGCCTTTGTAAAATAGGTCAATGAGGCTCATCAATGCGAGCTCACAACAAGTAATGTTTGTCAATAGACTAGCTATCAGAATCATTTTTTATCTTATTGATGGCGCAACATAATTTCTTCCTCCTTTCGACATTCCTTGCACCTCTCGGTGCGATTGCTAGTAACCATTAAGCGCCTTCAATCGATCAAGTGAAAACAAACGAAGCTTAACATGTTATACACATAAATATATTTTTTCTAACAGACGAGCACAACACGTTATTCACAAGATTCCAATATCTTGTAACACACCAGCGTAGCGGTGGCCATAGAATATACATACATATTTATATTAATAGAAATTGTGCAAACTTATGCAAGAGATTACCAATTACTTACTAAGGTGACATTATTTTCATGATATAAGAAGTCGTTTCCCTTTTTTCTTCACATTCAAACGTTTGCCTTTTGTCTTTCACTCTATCTTAGGATAGGTCTTCTTCACATTCAGACGTTTTCTTTTTTTGTTTCACTCCATCTTAGGCGTTTTCTTTTTGTGTCTCACTCTATCTTAAGCTAGGTTTAGGACGTTTAATTTTTGTGTTTCACTCTATCTTAGGCTAGGTTTAGGGTTAGGTTTACAAATTGAGACTTCTTGGCATTCACTATCTATATTGGCATGCACACGGTGAAATATGACCCATAGCCTATGGACTTTTCCAAATTTTATTTAAATCGATATTAATTCACATATATAATTAAATAAAAGATGAAAAATGATTTTATTTTACTTTATTTATTTTTATTTAAATATTTCAAAACATATTTATTTATTTAAGAGAGAGTAAATCAAATAATTATTACATCATAATAAAAATGTATGAAACTTATTATGATATGTTAAATTTAATGAATAAAATGGTTTTACATAAGATATTTTTAATAATCTTTAAGTGAGTTTACTTGTCTTTTAGCATATTGTTATGAAAAAGACAATTGAAGGAATGAACATAAAACCTTGTACTCATATTTATTTTGAATATTTCAAAATAGCATATCAAGTAAATAAATTTTCACTAAATAAAACATCCAAAGATTATATTAATTATAATAAAAATTCATATAATTTAAAATAATATAAAATAAATATTCAATTCTAATTTTAAGCCCATATAAATTCAAATATGAGAAATTGTATTAATGGAATTAAGCCATAGCATTGAAAGAATATGAAATAAATACATGCAAATGTTGTTGTGAAATATGAAAAATTGTATCGATGGAAATAGTGTAAAAAGCCATGAAACGATTGTATTACAGGTTGTAGTAGCTGACATAGACAAGGAAAAATAGTAGCACATAAAGAAAGAAGTAGCATCCATAAATGTCTTTGCACGATGAGATAGATAACCAGCAGAGGAGAGAGAACCAGTTAATACTAAAAAATTAGAAGAAATCTGACATGAACCGAGCAATAGAATTCAGAGTTACGGAGAAAAAGAGAACAATAGAAGGACAAGTGAGGAAAATATTGCAACGACCACAAAACTTTTGAAATCTGAGTAGCAGGTACACTCCACAAAGATAATTTAAAGGTTCTATTGTAGAGGACCGAGGAGGAGGACAACTTCCAACATCAACTATTGGGTAGAAGTTCCTAAGAGAGGGATAGTTCCACATTGAGTATGGGGAGAACTATCTAGAAGGGTTCACAGAAGGAACACCAAAAGGCTAAGCTCAAAGGAAGATTGCTGAGGTGTTGGTAGCATCCATAAGGCTTTCTATAAGAGAAATAAGAGGCTTAGTTGTAGCTCACAAGTGAATGAGGAAGAGTTCACAGAAAGAAGAAGAAGATAGAAAGGTGAATATGACTAAAAATAGTCATGAGATGGGTTCAGGAGAAGGTCACGACCAAAGAGTAAAGTGTGCGAAAGTAGTTGGCATAAAAAGGTGTGGAATGATCGATGAAGAAAGGGAGTTGGAAATGGCTATTTACTAAAAGAGGAATTCAGCAAAGTAAAAGGAACATTTACAAAGGCAAACAAAGAAGCTACAAGCAACATTGATGCAAAATTTAAAGAGTGGAGTCCATGTGGGAAAGAGGATTCAGTGGCCAGTAAGGAGGCTACATGCAAGGTACCAGAAAAGGTGGTTGAGGATTCTAAAAAAACTGAATCTGAGCTAATGGAAGACGGAATTTGTACCCAAAAGGAAAGCTCCACCCTTGGGGAGGATAAAGTGGTGAAGAAGAAGAGGAAGAACAGTCATGGAGGACTGTTATGCAGGCTAAAAAGAAGAAAAAATTACCTGAAATTGATGTAGACATATATGTGGATGTCAAGGAGCAAGTTGAAGGGGTAGAAAGAAATTTGATGGAAAGCTTGGAGGGGTCAAGACAACACAAGAAAAGAGTGTTTAAAGCACCAAAAGGGACTGCAAAGTCTTATGTTTCTAAAACTATCCAGTGAAATTCAATGTAGAGTGAAAGGGATGGAGCTGCGTATAATTTCAGTGAAATTTCATTTGCTAACAAGCATTTCCCCTCCAAAAGATGAAGGTGGTGAAAAATTCAGCTCGGTACCGGTTATGGCAACGTTAGAGGATAGCTTTGCCAAACTGGATAGAGTCGGGGACTATATTGTGGTTGAGGCGTGGAGCGAATCCAATTAATGGTGGAAAACTTCGCCGCCAAAGTTTACAATCTTAGCATGAAGGTAGATCAAACATAGGTGATGGTTGAAGCATCAATTGTAGGTTTCCTCAAGGACGTTTTCGCGCTTCAGGATCCTTCCTCTCCCAGAGTAGATCTTCCACGCGAGCTTGAGGAGTAGATGATTCCATAAATTATAATGTAGTCAGTGGAGGAAAATGGCAATGCGTCGGCATACATCGGGCCACCGGGAATGTATATCTCTATTAGAAACTTTCTTTTTGATATATGTTATGTAAAACAATAGTATATAGTAGCATATTTTGAAGATTATATAAGATAAATCATGCCAGAGGCATAATTGGGAATAAGAAGAGTAGCAATAGACTTCCTTTTGAGCAGTTTTGGAATATAATAGATGATGAAAATTCCATGTATGAAAAAGTATTGACCCTCTTACCAGATTGATTAATACAATCTACTTGTTTCTTTAAAATAAAACAATCACTGGATTTAATATTCCAACCATACATTTCAATTATGCATGAGTCTCAACTTATTCTTCACTCAGATATTTGTAAACCAATGTTCCCATTGTCACGGAAGAAAATGCATATCACGTACTGCTAAGCTTGGAGAACTTTTTTTATTTATTTTTATTTTTCTCCCCTTCTATGTGGTTTAGAAAGCCCAGAGATCGGTGAGCACTATGTCCACGAAATATTTATACCAAGAAGATACACCCGAATGGATCACACCATTATGTCCACGGAATATTTATGCTAAGAAGATCTACCCAAATGGATCACTTCCTACTCGCTAAACCATGGATCTTGACCCTGAGAGTGTCGAGAGAAATGAACCAATAACCTCTCAATAAAAAAGGTGCTTTAACGACGGGCACCCGACCATGGCCAATTGAGCTAACCCTTGGGGCTAAGCTTGAAGAATTGTTGATATAGTGACCGTGGAATTTTCGTGGTGATTTTGATTTTTGTATAACTTTCTCTTCAATTAGAGTTCATAGTGTATAAATTACACTATTACTAATGCACTTGTGTGCTTATTGAAAATATTGAAACTTAAAATAACTTCGATTTCGATAGTTTCATACTTGAAATACATTATGATTAAATTGAGGCATACAAATACAACAATTGGACAATGTATAACTCTGTGCTTCATATAGTTATCTAGATTTTTCAAAATCAAAGAGGATTTTTTAAAAGTTTTGTTTGAGTGTATATATTGATATAACTATGGGGATTTGAATTTTTTTAGTGTGACTTTGTCGTGTCATATGGTTGAGCGAAAGTTAGAAACAAGTAAAAATAAACACTTATGGGAGGATAAAATCAATAGTTGGCAAAGGAGTTAATGAGTGCAATTATATGGTGGAATTAAGCACTTGTAACATCTCTATCTAAGACAAATCTTTATTTATATTTTATTTATTTTCATTTGTTAACGAAATATTCACTCTCATTTGTATTAATTTATTGGTTTTTATTATCTTTAAAAATTTAAATCGTGAATATGAAAATAGAGAAAAATATATATACAAATTATGAATTTTATAACACTTTAAATTTACTTGACAATAGTAACTGTCTGTAATCGAGGTATTTTCTTTGAAATTCAGCAGTATTCATTAAAAATCATTCATTTCTTCTTATTGTATAAAGTATGTCCTCTTAGTCCATTCAATAGTTCACGTTTTAAATTTCTTCAGATTATGCTAAAGTTTGAAACTTATTTCCATTCTAAATAAATCTAATAAATAGTAGAGCTTAACAACGGAAATGTGTTGACCATTTTCCATATAAAAATCTTCTTATGATTTCAGGATCTTCTCATAATCATTCAAAATCCATTACTTTAATTAATTAATAACAGTGATCATTGATTGAGTTTTATCTTGAAATGGGGTTTTAATTTCTACTTACTAGATGAGGGAAAATAGTATTAATATAAAATATGATGTTGTTTACTAATTAATTTACTCCATTATAAATGGTTTTTATTTTTTGAAATTTATTGCAATTAAAATATCTATTTAAAAAAAAATATAATTTTAGACATATTATTAAATATTTGAATATTTTATTTAAAAAAATAAATTATCCTCACCACTTATTTCTAAAATAAAATTGAAATTGATTAATAACTATAATGATTTTGTTAAAAAACGTAATCTCAACCACTTGCTAGGAGCCGAAACTGTCAGTCCAAGTGTCATAGGTCAGTTTGAGTGAGTCCAGTGTAGTCGAGTTTAACTCCAATTATTTATTGATGATGTTTCCAATGTAATCTATTTAACTATTTCATAATATTGAGATGAGCAGTTCTCTGCTCAATTTTACTTTTCAGTTTCTCAATTCTTTTCATGGTATCGAAGCTAGTTTGCATAAGCCTCCCTGGAGAGCAGAGACAGAGCCAAGAAGGAGCAGTAGAGAGGAGAAGTTGGTTGGCATGACTGTTAGGCCAATACTCGCACCAACGCCGCAAAACAAAGGATTGGCGCAAGAACGCAAGCCATACCCGCGCCAATTTTTTAACTCGCATTGTTTTAGAATAGTCGCGGTTGTTCAAATCGGGACCGCGCGAGTCCGCATCTGCGTTAATTTTTTTTAAGGTGACGTCGAGCCTCCATGGATCATCTGCGTTTACACTAATGCAAGACAGGAGTTAAGGATTTACGAAAGGGATGGAGCAATTCCATTAAGCACCTGTTACTGCCGATACCCCAACAGAACGCAGATTTTGATAAAACACAAGACAGGAGTTCATTGCCTGCGTTAACGAATATGTGAAAGCACGATGGAAATCCATTAAGGTAATTTTTTGTAGAAATGCAAATCTACGTTTTCACTACTCGGATCCTGCATTAAATTTTTTTTAATATGATTTAAGAATATCCATAAAGATCAAACGCATTCAAAAGGTATTTAACGTGAGCATTCAACATGATTTTTTAAAGGTCTTATCTTAAGATATTTAAAAAAAGAGGAAGCCCTTTATATGAATTTTTTTTTTTTTTAAAGTTAAAAAAAAAAAAAAAAAAAACAAACAAACAAAACTTCAGAATTTGCGAAGGATTTATCAAAGGAAAAAGGGCTCGTAAAGTATTTTAAGAGATTTTTTTAAAAGGGAGCGAGACCATTCTTTAAAAAGGGAAGTGTGAATATTTTTTTTTAAATTAAAAAAAAAAAAAAAAGAAAAAAAAAAAAAGAAAAAAAGAAAAGAAAAAAGAAAGAAAAGAAAAAAAAAAGGCTTCAAGGTATATTTAAAAAGGAAAGGATTTTATGAAATGTGAAGTTTTTTTTTTTTAAGTTTTTTTATTAAAAAAAAACTTAAAATTGTGAGTGTGAAAGCCTTGTAAAAGTGGATCTGTAGAAAGATATTTTTTTGAGAAATAGAATTTTTAGAACCAAGGTATTTGATGCATATGTAGACTCGTTTGTTTTTGGAAGCCAACCAACGAGATCACGGGAAAAGCCAAGAGGCTAAAGGAGAAATAGAAGATGTTCGAGATCTTTTTAGATCTAGAAATAAGAAGGCAAAAAGACGCCTATGCGTTAAAATGCATAAAAGAATCAGTCGATGAAAGTATACTTCCCTTGATTTCAGATTCCAAGACAGCCAAGGAGGCATGGGATACCCTTGAGAGATGTTTTGGTTCAAAGGAGAGCGTTTAAGTTGAAGATGAAGGTGGATCTGTAGCAGCAGATCTACAG
This sequence comes from Pinus albicaulis, assembly GCA_034641835.2. Classification (NCBI taxonomy): domain Eukaryota; kingdom Viridiplantae; phylum Streptophyta; class Pinopsida; order Pinales; family Pinaceae; genus Pinus; species Pinus albicaulis. The sequence goes on from JAXQQM020065644.1 coordinate 36,994, forward strand.
CCAGATGAAGAGTCAGAAGAAGCAGAGAGAGAGCACAAAGATGCTTGTGAACCCCACAGTGCATAGCCACAAGTGGATGAAGAGAATCCAGAAATAGAGTTTGCTTATGATGACTTGTTGATTCCAGCAACATAGCTTGCTGATGATGTTTTTGATGAATCCAGCAACACATTTTGTTGATGATATGATAAATCCAATGATTAATATTGTTGATGTAAACTTTGATAATGAATTTTTGGCTACTGATGATTGGTTGCAGATGATGCAACGGAAACATGATATTGACATGATGCTATTTGGTGAGATAAACCCACTTCAGTCAGTGGAAGACAACCTGTTTGGAGCAGCACAGGTTAGTGATGAAAAGACAGAGACATAAACAAAGATAGAGACAGATACCGAGGAAGATGCAGCAAAGGAAGCGCAACAGCAGAAAGCTCGCATTGCAGAGCAGAAGGAAGAAATAGAGAAAGAAGAAGAGACAGAAACAACGAAAGAAGTATGCAAAGAAAAAGAAAAATTAGAGAAAGATGCTGAAGCAGAGAAGGAAGCACAACAGGATAAAGTTTCCACTGCAGAGCAGAAGGAAAGAGAGACAAAGAAAGAAGAAAAAAAACAGTATAAAGCTCTCACTTTAGAGAAAAAAAACCAGAAGTTATGAAAATATTTTTAATTCTAACGTTGTTTTTCAATGTGCAAGTACACAGATTGATTATGAAGAAGAGCTAAAGTTTATTGAAACATGGCTTGCAACACCATGTCTGGATGAGATCTACATAGAAGAAGTAGATATGAATGATGAAGATGATATGCATGACAAACATGTCAATGAATTTTTCATGTATTGGAGTTATGAAGAGATAAGATATTATTCTAATCTTATGTTGCAGCAGATTGATGATGAAAAACGCACTACAGAAGACAGTATGTGGCAGCAGACCACATACAAGTCAATTCTTGAAGAAGTCCAGGACATGCTTCGACAGTCTGGAACAACAGCAGACCTGCGCCAGCAAATGAAGAATTTGAGGTTTGAAGAATACAATGAGACGAAAAAATTGAAACAATTTAGAGGCTCCAAAATATGGAAGAAGAGAAGAAGAAAACCAAATCTAGTTGAAGTCAACTTTTTTTTAATTTGTAAGCCTCGCTAAGACATAGACCAGCAGGTATCTGAATTAAATTTTTATGTGGTTGAAATTAAAGGGGAGTGTTAAAGAACGTAATCTCAACCACCTGCTAGGTGTCTAAACCGTCAGTCCAAGTGTCGTAGATCAGTTTGAGTGAGTCCAGTTTAGTCGAGTTTAACTCCAGTTATTTATTGCTGATGTTTCCAATGTAATCTATTTAACTATTTCATAATATTGAGATGAGCAATTCTCTGCTCCATTTTACTTTTCAGTTTCTCAATTCTTTTCAGATTTAAGATTTATTAACAAAAATAAAGTTGAAATGAATTAATAATTATAATGATTTTAGATTTATTAAATAAAATGTTATGTTTTTTCAATTAATAAGAGACTAAATTATTTTTTTTATTAAAAAGAAAGAAAGAAAGAAAACACACACTTGCAAATAAATAGAAAAGTTTGCAAAGACTAGTAGATAAATAAATAGAAAAGTTTGTAAAGACTAATAGCTTTTGGGTGATATTATAACAATTAAATTATAATAAACTATCTAGATTATAAGTAAAAAATAAAATATCCGTCAAAAAATAATTGTGTAATTTTAAGGCACAAGTATGTCTTTCCCTGGTTTATTACGCCGGAGCGTTTTATAACAACGGGCTTGGGGTGAGCTGGCTCTTGTTCACCCTAGCCAATGGAAACATTTCTTTATCGTCCTTTTATCTGGTAATATTTTGACATGTTGCGAAATAGTATTGGGTGAGGTCGCGTTATGGGTGGGGCTCGAGTTCTGTCGGCGCTTGCGAATAAAGCTCAGTTTGCAGAGGAGACTTTGCGGGCGATCGGAACCATGCGAGACGTGGTGGAAAGGCTGATCGAGATACTGAATTGGAGGAACTATCACGAGCAGGAGATTTGAAGAGCGGCTGCAGAGATTGTCTCGAAATTGGTCAAGAAAAACCAGAAACGCATTAGAGTGACGACCATTGCTGGGTCCATGGAATCTATAGCATCTTTGCTTTATGACAGCAAACAGATTGAAATCCATTCGAGGCAGTACGGGAATGCATACGATTACTCTATTTTCAGTCTTCTGGGATTGAAGATATTGAAAAACTTGGCTAACGAGCACGACAACTGCGCTAAGATAGGAAGAAGCAGAGGGCTACTTCCCAAAATTATAGGGCTCACAGAATTAAATCCCAATGCGCCTAAATCCCAAATCAAGACGGCAAAGCTCGCTCTTCAGCTCATGGGAATGCTGGGAGGCAGTACAGGCTCGACAGGGAAGGCCATGAGGAAAGGGATCTCGGAGATATTCTTCGCCACAAGCAATCTAAGGGACGTTATTCATTATAGAGAAGTAACGGCGCATCATCTGCAAATCCTCGCCATCGACATATTGATGAGTCTGGCTCTCGAAGAAGAGGGCCGAGAGATCATCTGCGGCGTCAGACACTTCTGAAGCTTTTGGCTTGTTGCCGAAATATTATTTATGCTATTGTTTTGGAAAAAAAGGAGGGTTTGAATCTTCGTCCCATGTCCGTCTTCAGTTTAGGGAAAATGAGGCCATGCATTATCCCGTGAGCTTTTTCCGCATACCAGATTGACACTGTTAATGGCGGTTGCTTTGAGACAGCTTTACGCTACTACAACCGGGATTTAGGTACCATCCGGTCCTTGTCTTGCTTTCTATATATTTTTCCCTTTAAACAACAATCCCATGGCTCAATCCCGAGATTCTGCAATGCCTAAAAAATAATCACCAAAAACTCATGCAGTCACTCGGGCTGTTTCAAATCTGAATCTCATAGGAGGAGGTCTTTTGGTGGATTTCTTCGGGCCAATTACATTCGGCATTTCGGCAGGATTCGAACTCTGGGTCGTTCACATATAAGATGTGGGTTAGGTAAGAATTTGTCGATCGAGCGAGGGGGATTTGGCTATTTTTAACACAGACAGAAGTTTTAATTACGCGATCGATCGGAATGATGGTTGACACACCGTCGCCGAGAACTATTCAGTACATTAGGACGAGGCGTCAATCTTTGAGCTCCAGCGACAGCACCCCGTTGCATTCCATTCGCAGATTTATCCAGGTAAAATTTCTATTTCTTTTATCCAGTGATGTGAATTAAATTTTTTAAAGTTTTCTTCTATCTGGAGAATCCTCTTACTTAAAGATTTCAGTTAGTTTTTAAAATTCTCTGAATAGATCCAGAATTTTAATTAGGGTTTTGATGGTCAAGGTGGCTTTACCACTTTTCAAGCATTTAGGGTTTTGATAGCCAGGTGGTTTTTCCACTTTTACGGCATTTAGGGTTTTGATAATCCGGTGGTTTCTCCACTTTTCAAGCAACTTTTAGTTTTAAAATTTTAAGGTTGGAATTGCAAATTTCAATTTCTGTCAGAGCGAAATTTCACTCTTATTCATTCAAGTTGATCTCAAGTTATTAAAAACTTCGAACCAAATTATTGTCAATATTTCCATCCAACAAGTTGTTCGAATTACAAATTATTTTTTGGGCTGAATCCCAACAAAAACAGGGCATTTTAGCATTTAGATGATAGTGATGAATTAGAATGTACCAGAAAATTGAAGACAAGTAGGAAGGTAATCCCTGAGCCACGCCCCTCGTGGAGGAAGCAATAATGGAAAGACAAATGTACCTGACTGTAATTCGTGTTCATCTTTAATGAAAAATGCAGATGCTACTTTCCTTTCTGTTCATTTGTCAGTAAAATATGATCTTGTGATTGTATTTTTACTATTATATGTATCAAAAAATACAGAAATAATGTGGATAGACTAGTAAAATAATAATTTGGGATTTCAAGCCTTATTAGAATCGTCATAAATATTTTAAAGCAGGTAAATTTATTAATTTTAAAATAATAATAGAAGATTACTTGATTGCTGGCAGAGTTTCTGATTTTCAGGAATACATTTACAAATGTTAAAATAATAATAGAGGATTAATTGATTGCTGGTAGGGTTTATGATTTTCAGCTTAGAATAGATAGGTACATCGAAATATGCTCTTCTTGGACGATCCGTTGAGGAATGTAAAGTTTTTGTAAACTCAAAACATAAATTGCTATTCCGAGCTGGGCCATAATCCAAGTGCACGGGTACACATCATGTTGGGGAAAACTTTAGGGTTTAGGTATCTGGGGAATGCTTTATCCGTGACCCGTTTGATCAAGCTTAACAAAGTTATCAAGGTTGTCAAAACAGAGGTATGGAGGGTTAAACTGCATTAGAGAATGGCAATGTCGAAGCACCCTGTGGTAGATTCATAAATGCCATTGCAGAAGTTGTTGCATTTGAAACAAGTGTTCCAGATCCGATGACCTCTATGCTCTACGACGGCATTTAATATTTTAATATTTGTAGTAGTCTCTGAGTGAGTTTTTTTGGAATTTCTGTGGATTTTTGCCAGAATTTTGCTAGAATTTGGAGAAAAAATGTGTGAGCAAATATTGATATGTTGTTTAAAATAGATTTTTTATTACATATATTGATTCAGTGTTTTCTAAAACTAAGGCAAAACACTTTTATTATGAAGATTTTTTCTATCAAACTTGTGTTTTCAATAAATCCCAACTAAATTTTAAACAAATTTTATCTCAAAATAAATTGAAAAACTTTCTAAAAAAATTGCATTTAAAAAGACTACTCATTTAATATTCTGTTAGCAACTGCCTCGCCCTTCATAGAAGAGGAGCTTGGGCCATGTGATACCTTTCACCCATCGTAACACGGATCCTGAGCCTCGATACTCCCAATTTGTGAGGTCATTTAATGATCCACCAAATCCAAATATCGCTTTATTTTAATCACCCACAGGGTCATTTGAGGTTTATTTGTTGGAAGAAATGAGGGGAGGAAATATTTTTCATTCAGGTCTTCGCAGGGGTTTGTACTAAGTAAGAAGGATTAGTTTTCAGATCTTGCTTTCTTTTCATCAGAATAACAGAGTTGGAACGCTGTTTCGATATCTTTATGTGACCTCTTTTTTCGAACTCGTCAGGGTTGGTTTTATACCGGGATCTTTATATATATGAATACAACCAAAAAGTTGTGTTCTTAATATTCATTTATGTTGTAACACAATGCCCATTAGAGCATTTGCATTTCATTTTATTACCCATAATCTCCCGATTAACACATTTTATTATGCAGTTGCTAACCTCAATAGTTCTGATATAATCAAATAAAACAAAAACGAATATGGCTATTTGGGGAATTTATATGTTTTTATATTTATGTCATTGTTTTTAGAAGAGCTCGCACAAAATGCAGTCAGAAATATTTCTGAGTTTTCCTTCTAATCACGGATTTCACTAAACTCACCACAATAGAAATGATCATGGATTTCACTGAACTGACCACAATAGAAATGCCCTTAACAATGGTGAGAACATTACTTGCATTTTCTGTCAATTTGTTCAACATGATTTTCATGTAAGCTTTCACTTTATCGTTTGGCGCCATGGTTGGAAATCCGCCATACCTTCGGCGTACCTTCAAAGGTAACCGAGCCTGTAAACTTGTGTCATATGGAACAGTTCGGTGAAGTAATCACACCTGAATTTGTGTACACGCGGAGAATCCGATATTCTGTGCAAATGAGTTAATCCGGCAGTATATCGCCAGTCACAAAGGTGGGAAGCGGTTTTTATCGCATCGCCTTTACACGGTAAGCAGTATTTAAGAGTTCAAAGCGATGCCATAGGTTGGGTGACACGTGGAGGAAGCAGTTTCGCTATACCAATCTCATCGCGCATTATTGTTCGTGTATAATAGCCCTCCGAGATCCATTGATGGTCATCGGATCGATCGGTTGGGCGTGAAGGGATGGTGATCGTTGGATGAAAATGACATGTATAAAGTGGAGACGCCAGCAGTAGCGTACGATTGATTCATATTTGCATGAATCCGGTTTCTGGGTTCTGAGATTTGAGGGTTTCATGCATTTTTCCTCTTTCTATTTGTTTCCAGGTGAAATTTAAGTGCTTCAAATAAGATTTCTGAGTTTTGGTAATACTGGCAGGTTTCTGTTTTCATTAAAATCGAATTTAGTTATATATATATTTTTTTCAATATGGTGAGGGTATCTCCTCCATCCGGCGTTCCCTTGCACCCCGGTGCAATTGCTGGTTTATTTTTAAGGATACTTTCGTTTTTGAAATTATCAAAATTAGAATAGGTACGCATAACCGACTGCTAGAGACTGGTCGAACCCATCGTGAGTAAAGAATGAATTTAGGGTTGACGCAATTAGAAGTTATGCGTGTTTTGAAGTAATGAAAGGGGTTATTTATTAGAGAATTAAAATAAAGCATTGAATATTTCGCGAGTGTCAACCATGGTAGCGTAGACATATTTTGAAATCCATCTTAAAGAATATATGATAAATAATATTGTATTTGCGTTTAAACCCATACTAAGATCTTCAGGTAATTTAAAGAATTTAAACCCATACTAAGATCTTCAGGTAATTTAAAGAATTTAAACCCATACTAAGATCTTCAGGTAATTTAAAGAATATACTGTAAATATTGTATTCCGGGTTTAGAATTCAAATATCTATCTTCACAGATGTTATATTAATTTAATTGCAACTATATTTCACTTATATAATTAATACTTGTGAATAGTTAGTGTCACTTGTGAAATATATAATAATAAATACGTGTGAGTAGTTGGTTGGTGTCAACTAAGGTGGTAGGGTGGACGTATTTTCAAATCCATCTAAAAAAAATTTAAATAAATAAACTCTAGCATATTCAAAATAATAATACAGGATGTTTTTCAGATGGACAGTGGTTGTACATACATGAACAAAGAATGAATGAATGAATTTTGAGGATTGGAGATCATAAGTAGCGTTGAATATTGGTTAGTGTTCTTAGTGTGTAGAATTTCAGTAAGGTCTGCTTGCGATATGGTTCCCCGGTGGATCATAATTGCAGGTTATGAAAGTATCGCCTGAGTTGCATATAATCTTGGCGCAACCAACATTGGCAGTGGTTCTCCATACAACCTGAGTGTAGTGAGTGCAATCAGGTCCAGTGCAAATATTCTTTGCATAGTCAAACCATTTCTTCTCATCTATCCACGCAGCCACTGCCTGCGAAGGGGTCCAACCATGGTCGCTTCCCCAGAATATGTTCTCTCCGAAGGGGGTGTCCGAATGTTGTAGGAGGCAGTCGCCCCTTCTCTGTCTTGCATAATTGCGCGCATAATTTTCAAGTTTGCTATCCCATTGAAGAGGACCAACTCCCACCGCATTTCTTGCTTCATTGTGTGGAACCAAAAAGCCATCGATAAACGCGGAAGTAGCGTTCATGTCTGCAGCATTCACTGATGACATTGCCATCATCATCATAATGAGAACGCAAATGTTGCAGTGGCTCTTCAACAACGTGGTTATCCCCATGAGTATTGTGAATAATTATTTCTCCTCCTGTCCGAATAACAATACAATACCAATGAGTATTGTGAATAATTTTTTCTCCTCCTGTCCGAATAACAATACAATACCAACTTGCTTTTGCTTCTTCTCCTCCTCGTTATATCTGGAAGATTGTATTTCTGTGTATAACTAGTTCAAGCTGCGGGGGTATATATAGCAGAAGATGGACCGAGCTGCCTTTTATAACGATTAACAAATGAATCATTATGTGAACATAACTTCGTTTTGGTGATATTCACTATCCGTATGCGCACGTTATGTTATCATCCTCCGCCGGAATAATTAACGCCGCCAGATTTCATGGCTTTAAACACACAAAAACAAACGAAGTTTAACACGTTGATATTTTCACGCGAAATCGATCAAAACTTGCCACGATAGGTCTACAGATTGCCACGCATAAGCTTTATCAGCGGCTACGGCATCAGAATCATTATCCGATCCGCTGTTTGCTTGTGTCTTACTGCATCTATCGCTACAGAGGTATACAGATTGCGGCGCTTTTGCTTTGTTGACACGCGCTGAAATTTTAATACCTGTCCAATGTTCATTTTCGGTAAACAATCACGAAAGACCTTCACACGTTTTTCACATTAATATTTTCATCTTCCCATGCATACATATTTATATCCATGGAAATTTTGCGCACCCTGGTCAACATGGTTTTCAACTTTGGTAGGTAGGTGAATGTTTAATATGTTAAGTCTAATTACATTTTAAAAAGCATGTAAGATATTTACGAGGAAATTTTTAATTTGTAATATTTACTCTTATTTTATCACGAGTAAGTATTATGGTTTATCAATACTACATGTCTAATATGATATGTGTTGATATGACCTTTTTTTTAATTAATTAATTTGAGAGAAATCAATTAAAAGAGTATATTTAACTTGGAGATAAATCTTAACTTCTAATCTGTGAATGCTACTATGAATATTCCAACATATTCCAAATCTGAACTTTTAATTTGTGAATGCTACTATGTATATTCCAACATATTGGAATATGTTGATATGAGACAAATGAATTAAAAGATTATAACTAACTTGGAGATAAATATTAACCCTTTTTATGTCAATGCTACTATGAATATTCCAAAATATCTAATGGATGTTAAATCTCTTCCATCTACCTAATAATTGTTGAGAATTAAATTAGAACTGCATAAGGCTTGTCTTGAAATAGACAATATTATCATTAATATAAAACATTTCTTTTGTAATATGCTACAAACTTATTTTATGTCGTTTTATTTATGGAGAAAATTGAAGTTTTATTAGTGAATTAGAAATAGGAATAGATATAAAAAGGAACCACAAAAAATGGGAAAATGTTAAAAAGTAATGGAAAATAATCTTTCAATTGTATTTTCTCTTTAAAATTTGTAAGTCTATGAAAATTTGTATTATATATATATATATATATATATATATATATATATATATATATATCGACCACTCTTTTGCGCGTGAATATAGTGAGCGTTAAAGTAGGGTTAATACCTAATACACAATTGATAAATATTCATACACAATTTGTTTTTCAAATGGTTTTCATCTTGTTTTTACTTTTAGGATAAATACTTGAACTCATTTTTACAAACTCTATGAGTAAATAATGTTTGTTTATTTGTGTGTTTATTTGTTTACATAGTCATATTATTTTTAACCATATATTATATAGTTTCTTTGGTGAAACACCAAATAGGTATGTTAAATTTTATAATATTTCTCCACAATACAATAATTTTATTAATTATATATTAAATTAACTGGAATTTACTTCATTTTAACGGTATTCTTTCATATCCATTTCAAAAACACCTAACTCTTATAAAATGTAAAAAATGAGTAAATCTAAAGAAAATGTTTATAAAGTGAACACATGATGTGTGTAATTAAAATCAATTGTGCTATTACATGAAATACTTCCAAACATCTAGATATTTTCTATGTTTTCAAAAGTTTATCCATTTGTAATGTTTGTGATAATAATTTTTCCATTATTTAAATCTGATGACTAGAGTCTTAGGGCCTCAAGAGGAAATCGATAATTCACCCATGTTGTTCGAAACCAAGTCCAATTGACGAAAGTTGGATACCGATGTAGCCAGCTCAGATGTACAATTATTCAAATTGGGAAGAGATTTATAAAGGGTAGACACCCCTGAATTTCCTATCCAGGTAGAAGGATTATTAAATGAAGCACTAGGAAGCTTTGAAATATCCCCCAAATTACCGCCAACAACATTCTTCCCCACATCGACGAAACAAGAATCATGTGCAGATTCATATGATAAAGCAATATCAGAGCGATGATCCATACCAAGATAGGCTGAGTGTTTTAGAGTGGACACCTCATTCGAATTAAGATATGTATTTATGAAAACCTCCTAACTATGCATAAACAATCCATTCATCGAATCATGATAATAATTCAGAGCCCAAAATCGACGATGACGACTTGCAATCAAGTGACCAATCGCATGGCACATCAAACGTCGAAAGGATATCTCGCAGTATTTGATCCTTTGGAGAAATATTTGTTCGCCCCATTCTAAATAAATCGCACCCAAAAAATCACCTGAGGTGTCCACTTCAACTAGGATCCAAGTGATCCTTTTATCCAAACCCACAATGATATGCTCCTCCACATATACAAATTTAACAATAGAATTCCCAATCATAACCAATGCATGCTTTGTCCATAATTCCAATGGAAGCCCTTGAAGTTTCACCCATTGTAGTTTTCATAGAGGGATTGTAGAAATGGGATTAAAACCCACATGTTAGAGCTTCTTTATCATTTTATGGGCCTATTCCAAGTTGTCGATTTGTTTTATTATCTCGTTGAAAATATCTTATCGAGTTATATCACCCCGGGTACTCAGAGGAAATGTTCTGAGGAGAATTTAAGTGATTCAAAGCCAAATTAAGCTTGACAAAAATATTGAAATATTTATGTACAAAGCTCAACCAATTTATGGTTTTCTTTTTATGTTCGTTTAATTGTCATTTTGAAGTCTGGAGTTTGAATTATAAAGACCCGGGTTCAACACTAATGAAAATAATCTTGAACCATTATCTTGACTCCTGGACATGTCGGTACGCCAATCTTTAAGAGTTTCACCACAATCATGAGTCATGTCACAGGGCTTCCTGTTGCAGCACTAGAAGAGGATTCCTCTGGAGTTCTCTTGAAGAGAATTTGTGAATGGAAGAGAGCCATGAGCACATGCGACGCGAAATATCCAAATTTCTGGACGACACATACAACCACCACCTCCACCATCATCATAATAGACCTCAGCCTTTCATTTGCTTGAAAATAGGGCTCAGAGAGGTCTCCTGTTCGAATCCCTTTCGACGGTGCACTTTCTTTCTCCTGAGAGGTCCTCTTTAGTCACCACCAGGAGAGGCGACTTCAATTTAAGAAGAAATAAGGGCATTGAAAGATCAGCTCTAGGCCAACATGAAGGGCCGGGAGGTTCTCCACGGTGTAAAGAGGGTTCTGTTGAGAGCATGCTCATCGAAATTTTAACTTGACTCATCATCAACAATTATTTCAGAATATGACAAAAACCATAACTTAGCAGATGTCAATTTAAAACTTATTTTCATTTTTTGTGAGGAAAGATTATTGAACAGGAAAATTCAAATATTTAATGCTAAAAAAAAAGTTTATGTTTTATTATTAATATCTTTAATTTTACTTGACAGGTCTGTTTTACTTTTTAATAACTAGACATATAATCAACTCACTCTGTTGTGACTAAGTTTGCAAGTGAAATCCCCATTAAACACTTGGAATTATAACTCAATTCATAGTTTAGTTGTAGGTAAATTCCCATCATGTAGGAGATCTTAAGGTCTATCCATTTTGTTTGTTGTCACTATGAAGTGCCCCTCTAGACCCTATGGGGTCAGTCATTGTAGTTGATGTCAATGGGTTTACTCTGGAAACCATCAACAAAATGCAGGGAAATGATTGGGATTTCCTTGTGAGTTTTTATTTTATTTCTTTAAACAATATATTTTCTACGGGACACATGAAACTGACAAAAAATCTTGGCCTCCTCCTCCTTTATTTGGAAATCAAGGAGAAATTAATTGTCTGTTGCTTTGCTAATTTTTACATTGCAAATGTGAATTAAATTTTAAGAACTACAGTTCGTTTTTACTAGAAATGAAAAATGCCAAATGAAACGAGAAACATGTTTAAATGAAAAATATTAATTTTAAGTTATCTTGAGCTGTCTTGGAATAACTTTGACAACTACAAGATTTATTGTTGGAATGGATGGGATTCTTCAAGACTATTAGAATGAGTGGAGGAGGAAGCCCTTGGAATGGAGGGATTTTACATACCGAGTTTCATATCTCCTAGGGAGTCCTAAAGTAGCCTTATGTGCAGATATTAGTGTTGGTTTCTCAAAATTGGGCAATTGGTTTTCTTTATATTAACAATAATCCCCGATTTGAATTTGTAGAACTAATATTGGGTATCTTGGTTTATGATGCCTCAAACTTGAGCGACATTAATCAGCACGAGCTTCAGTTTGTGGCAACCAATATCAATTGAATTTCTAGAGGTTTGAGAGGGATCGACAACCATTTCTGTTGCCTTTTACTCAAATAGGTCAATGAGCCTCATCAATGGGAGCTCAAGTAATGTTTTCTCAATAAGCTATCAAGGTCATTTTCTCTTATTGATAGCGCAACATAATTCTTCCTCCTTTCGACATTCCCTTGCACCTCTCGGTGCAATTGCTAGTAACCATTAAAACTGCCTTCAATCAATCAAGTGAAAACAAACGAAGCTTAACATGTTATACACATAAATATATTTTTTCTAACAGACGAGCACAACACGTTATTCACAAGATTCCAATATCTTGTAACACACCAGCGTAGCGGTGGCCATAGAATATATATACATATTTATATTAATAGAAATTGTGCAAACTTATGCAAGAGATTACTAGTTACTTACTAAGGTGACATTATTTTCATGATATAAGAAGTCGTTTCCCTTTTTTCTTCACATTCAAATGTTTGCCTTTTGTCTTTCACTCTATCTTAGGATAGGTCTTCTTCACATTCAAACGTTTTCTTTTTGTGTTTCACTCCATCTTAGGCATTTTCTTTTTGTGTCTCACTCTATCTTAGGCTAGGTTTAGGACGTTTGCTTTTTGTGTTTCACTCTATCTTAGGCTAGGTTTAGGGTTAGGTTTACAAATTGAGACTTCTTGGCATTCACTATCTATATTGGCACGCACACGGTGAAATATGACCCATAGCCTATGTACTTTTCCAAATTTTATTTAAATCGATATTAATTCACATATATAATTAAATAAAAGATGAAAAATGATTTTATTTTACTTTATTTATTTTTATTTAAATATTTCAAAACATATTTATTTATTTAAGAGAGAGTAAGTCAAATAATTATTACATTATAATAGAAATGTATGAAACCTATTATGATATGTTAAATTTAATGAATAAAATGATTTCATATAAGATAATTTTTAATAATTTTTAAGTGAGTTTACTTGTCTTTCTTAGCATATTGTTATGAAAAAGACAATTAGGAGAATTGAACATAAAACCTTGTACTCATATTTATTTTGTATTTTTCAAAATAGCATATCAAGTAAATAAATTTTCACTAAATAAAACGTCCAAAGATTATATTAATTATAATAAAAATTCATATAATTTAAAATAATATAAAATAAATATTCAATTCTAATTTTAAGCCCATATAAATTCAAATATGAGAAATTGTATGAATGGAATTAAGCCATAGCATTGAAAGAATATGAAATAAATACATGCAAATGTTGTTGTGAAATATGAAAAATTGTATCGATGGAAATAGTGTAAAAAGCCATGAAACGATTGTATTACAGGTTGTAGTAGCTGACATAGACAAGGAAAAATAGTAGCACATAAAGAAAGAAGTAGCATCCATAAATGTCTTTGCACGATGAGATAGATAACCAGCAGAGGAGAGAGAACCAATTAATACTAAAAAATTAGAAGAAATCTGACATGAACCGAGCAATAGAATTCAGAGTTACAGAGAAAAAGAGAACAATAGAAGGACAAGTGAGAAAAAGATTGCAACGACCACAAAACTTTTGAAAGCTGAGTAGCAGGTACACTCCACAAAGATAATTTAAAGGTTCTATTGTAGAGGACCGAGGAGGAGGACAACTTCCAACATCAACTATTGGGTAGAAGTTCCCAAGAGAGGGATAGTTCCACATTGAGTATGGGGAGAACTCTCTAGAAGGGTTCACAGAAGGAACACCAAAAGGCTAAGCTCAAAGGAAGATTGCTGAGGTGTTGGTAGCATCCATAAGGCTTTCTATAAGACAAATAAGAGGCTTAGTTGTAGCTCACAAGTGAACGAGGAAGAGTTCACAGAAAGAAGAAGAAGATAGAAAGGTGAATATTACTAAAAATAGTCATGAGATGGGTTCAGGTGAAGGTCACGACCAAAGAGTAAAGTGTGCGAAATTAGTTGGCATAAAAAGGTGTGGAATGATCGATGAAGAAAGGGAGTTGGAAATGGCTATTTACTAAAAGAGGAATTCAGCAAAGTAAAAGGAACATTTACAAAGGCAAACAAAGAAGCTACAAGCAACATTGATGCAAAATTTAAAGAGTGGAGTCCATGTGGGAAAGAGGATTCAGTGGCCAGTAAGGAGGCTACATGCAAGGTACCAGAAAAGGTGGTTGAGGATTCTAAAAAAACTGAATCTGAGCTAATGGAAGACGAAATTTGTACCCAAAAGGAAAGCTCCACCCTTGGGGAGGATAATAGTGGTGAAGAAGAAGAGGAAGAACAGTCATGGAGGACTGTTATGTAGGCTAAAAAGAAGAAAAAATTACCTGAAATTGATGTAGACATATATGTGGATGTCAAGGAGCAAGTTGAAGGGGTAGAAAGAAATTTGATGGAAAGCTTGGAGGGGTCAAGACAACTCAAGAAAAGAGTGTTTAAAGCACCAAAAGGGACTGCAAAGTCTTATGTTTCTAAAACTATCCAGTGAAATTCAATGTAGAGTGAAAGGGATGGAGCTGCGTATACTTTCAGTGAAATTTCATTTGCTAACAAGCATTTCCCCTCCAAAAGATGAAGGTGGTGAAAACTTTAGCTCGGTACCGGTTATGGCAACGTTAGAGGATAGCTTTGCCAAACTGGATAGAGTCGGGGACTATATTGTGGTTGAGGCGTGGAGCGAATCCAATTAATGGTGGAAAACTTCGCCGCCAAAGTTTACAATCTTAGCATGAAGGTAGATCAAACATAGGTGATGGTTGAAGAATCAATTGTAGGTTTCCTCAAGGACGTTTTCGCGCTTCAGGATCCTTCCTCTCCCAGAGTAGATCTTCCACGCGAGCTTGAGGAGTAGATGATTCCATAAATTATAATGTAGTCAGTGGAGGAAAATGGCAATGCGTCGGCATACATCGGGCCACCGGGAATGTATATCTCTATTAGAAACTTTCTTTTTGATATATATTATGTAAAAAAATAGTATATAGTAGCATATTTTGAAGATTATATAAGATAAATCATGCCAGATTGATTAATACCAGATTGATTAATACAATCTACCTGTTTCTTTAAAATAAAACAATCACTGGATTTAATATTCCAACCATACATTTCAATTATGCATGAGTCTCAACTTATTCTTCACTCAGATATTTGTAAACCAATGTTCCCATTGTCACGGAAGAAAATGCATATCACGTACTGCTAAGCTTGGAGAACTTTTTTTATTTATTTTTATTTTTCTCCCCTTCTATGTGGTTCAGAAAGCCCAGAGATCGGTGAGCACTATGTCCACGAAATATTTATACCAAGAAGATACACCCGAATGGATCACACCATTATGTCCACGGAATATTTATGCTAAGAAGATCTACCCAAATGGATCACTTCCTACTCGCTAAACCATGGATCTTGACCCTGAGAGTGTCGAGAGAAATGAACCAATAACCTCTCAATAAAAAAGGTGCTTTAACGACGGGCACCCGACCATGACCAATTGAGCTAACCCTTGGGGCTAAGCTTGAAGAATTGTTGATATAGTGAACCGTGGAATTTTCGTGGTGATTTTGATTTTTGTATAACTTTCTCTTCAATTAGAGTTCATAGTGTATAAATTACACTATTACTAATGCACTTGTGTGCTTATTGAAAATATTGAAACTTAAAATAACTTCGATTTCGATAGTTTCATAGTTGAAATACATTATGATTAAATTGAGGCATACAAATACAACAATTGGAAAATGTATAACTCTGTGCTTCATATAGTTATCTAGATTTTTCAAAATCAAAGAGGATTTTTTAAAAGTTTTGTTTGAGTGTATATATTGATATAACTATGGGGATTTGAATTTTTTTAGTGTGACTTTGTCGTGTCATATGGTTGAGCGAAACTTAGAAACAAGTAAAAATAAACACTAATGGGAGGATAAAATCAATAGTTGGCAAAGGAGTTAATGAGTGGAATTATATGGTGGAATTAAGCACTTGTAACATCTCTATCTAAGACAAATCTTTATTTATATTTTATTTATTTTCATTTGTTAACGAAATATTCACTCTCATTTGTATTAATTTATTGGTTTTTATTATCTTTAAAAATTTTAATCGTGAATATGAAAATAGAGAAAAATATATATACAAATTATGAATTTTATAACACTTTAAATTTACTTGACAAAATAGTAGCATGTAGTAGAAGTATTTCTTTGAAAATTTAATGATATTCATTCACAAAATCTACAACCCATTTTCTTTACTTATTTATGTGCAAAGAGTAATATCCTTCTTAGTCCATTCAATAGTTCACGTTTTAAATTTCTTCTGGATTATACTCAAAGTTGTGAAACTTTATTTCAAATTCAATAGAATCTTAACCAATGGTAGGCTAACAACTTGAAAATCATGTTCGACCGTTTTCCCTTATCACAGGAAAATCTTCTTGTAATTTTTGGAGTCTTCTCACAATCATTAAAATCTACATGCTAATTAATGATGAAATCATTGGTCGAAAGTTTTTATCACCAAAAATAAGTTTTAATTTCCTACTTACTAGATGAGGAAAATAGTATTAATATAAAATATGATGAGTTTGTTTACTAATTAATTTAATCCATTATAAATGGTTTTATTTTTTTTGAAATTTATTGCAATTAAAATATCTATTTAAAAAATATATAATTTTAGACATATTATTAAATATTTGAATATTTTATTTAAGAAAATAAATTATCCTCACCACTTATTTCTAAAATAAAATTGAAATTGATTAATAATTATAATGATTTTGTTAAAAAAAGTAATCTCAACCACCTGCTAGGAGCCGAAACCGTCAGTCCAAGTGTCATAGGTCAGTTTGAGTGAGTCCAGTGTAGTCGAGTTTAACTCCAATTATTTATTGATGATGTTTCCAATGTAATCTATTTAACTATTTCATAATATTGAGATGAGCAGTTCTCTGCTCAATTTTACTTTTCAGTTTCTCAATTATTTTCATGGTATCAGAGCTAGTTTGCATAAGCCTCCCTGGAGAGCAGAGACAGAGCCAAGAAGGAGCATTAGAGAGGAGAAGTTGGTTGGTGTGACTGTTAGGCAATTACTCGCGCCAACGCGCCAAAACAAAGGATTGGCGCAAGAACGCAAGCCATACCCGCGCCAATTTTTTAACTCACATTGTTTTAGAATAGTCGCGGCTGTTCAAATCGGGACCGCGCGAGTCTGCATCTGCGTTAATTTTTTTTAAGGTGATTTCGAGCCTCCATGGATCATCTGCGTTTACACTAATGCAAGACAGGAGTTAAGGATTTACGAAAGGGATGGAGCAATTCCATTAAGCACCTGTTACCGCCGATACCCCAACAGAACGCAGATTTTGATAAAACACAAGACAGGAGTTCATTGCCTGCGTTAACGAATATGTGAAAGCACGATGGAAATCCATTAAGGTAATTTTTTGTAGAAATGCAAATCTACGTTTTCACTACTCGGATCCTGCATTAAATTTTTTTTAATATGATTTAAGAATATCCATAAAGGTCAAACGCATTCAAAAAGGTATTCAACGTGAGCATTCAACGTGATTTTTGAGTCTTATCTTAAGATATTTTGAAAAGCCCTTTATATGATTTTTTTTAAAGTTAAAAAAAAAAAAAAAAAAAAAAAAAAAACAAACAAACAAACAAACAAAACTTCAGAATTTGCAAAGGATTTATCAAAGGAAAAAGGGCTCGTAAAGTATTTTAATAGTTTTTTTTAAAAGAGAGCGAGACCATTCTTTAAAAAGGGAAGTGTGAATATTTTTTTTTAAATTAAAAAAAAAAAAAAAGACTTCAAGGTATATTTAAAAAGGAAAGGATTTTATGAAATGTGAAGATTTTGAAGTTTTTTTATTAAAAAAAAACTTAAAATTGTGAGTGTGAAAGCCTTGGAAAAGTGGATCTTTAGAAAGATATTTTTTTGACAAATAGAATTTTTAGAACCAAGGTATTTGATGCATATGTAGACTCGTTTGTTTATGGAAGCCAACCAAAAAGATCATGGGAAAAGCCAAGAGGCTAAAGGAGAAACAGAAGATGTTCGAGATCTTTTTAGATCTGGAAATAAGAAGGCAAAAAGACGCCTATGCGTTAAAATGCATAAAAGAATCAGTCGATGAAAGTATACTTCCCTTGATTTCAGATGCCAAGACAGCCAAGGAGGCATGGGATACCCTTGAGAGATGTTTTGGTGCAAAGGAGAGCGTTGAAGTTGAAGATGAAGGTGGATCTGTAGCAGCAGATCTACAGCCAGATGAAGAGTCAGAAGAAGCAGAGAGAGAGCACA
Source organism: Pinus albicaulis (assembly GCA_034641835.2). Lineage (NCBI taxonomy): Eukaryota > Viridiplantae > Streptophyta > Pinopsida > Pinales > Pinaceae > Pinus > Pinus albicaulis. Next base: position 55,505 of record JAXQQM020065644.1, read on the forward strand.
AAGATGCTTGTGAACCCCACAGTTTATAGCCACAAGTGGATGAAGAGAATCCAGAAATAGAGTTTGCTTATGATGACTTGTTGATTCCAGCAACATAGCTTGCTGATGATGTTTTTGATGAATCCAACAACACATTTTGTTGATGATATGATAAATCCAATGATTAATATTGTTGATGTAAACTTTGATAATGAATTTTTGGCTACATATGATTGGTTGCAGATGATGCAACGGAAACATGATATTGACATGATGCTATTTGGTGAGATAAACCCACTTCAGTCAGTGGAAGACAACCTGTTTGGAGCAGCACAGGTTAGTGATGAAAAGACAGAGACATAAACAAAGACAGAGACAGATACCGAGGAAGATGCAACAAAGGAAGCGCAACAGCAGAAAGCTCTCATTGCAGAGCAGAAGGAAGAAACAGAGAAAGAAGAAGAGACAGAAACAAAGAAAGAAGTATGCAAAGAGAAAGCAAAATTAGAGAAAGATGCTGAAGCAGAGAAGGAAGCACAACAGGATAAAGTTTCCACTGCAGAGCAGAAGGAAAGAGAGACAAAGAAAGAAGAAAAAAAATAGTATAAAGCTCTCACTTTAGAGCAAAAAGACCAGAACCAATGTCGTTATGAAAATATTTTTAATTCTAACGTTGTTTTTCAGTGTGCAAGTACACAGATTGAGGATGAAGAGGAGCTAAAGTTTATTGAAACATGGCTTGCAACACCATGTCTGGATGAGATCTACACAGAAGAAGTAGATATGAATGATGAAGATGATATGCATGGAAAACATGTCAATGAATTTTTCATGTATTGGAGTTATGAAGAGATAAGATATTATTCTAATCTTATGTTGCAGCAGATTGATGATGAAAAGCGCACTACAGAAAACAATATGTGGCAGCAGACCACATACATTCAATTCTTGAAGAAGTCCAGGACATGCTTTGACAGTCTGGAACAACAGCAAACCTGCGCCAACAAATGAAGAATTTGAGGTTTGAAGAATACAATGAGACGAAAAAATTGAAACAATTTAGAGGCTCCAGAATATGGAAGAAGAGAAGAAGAAAACCAAATCTAGTTGAAGTCAACTTTTTTTTAATTTGTAAGCCTCGCTAAGACATAGACCAGCAGGTATCTGAATTAAATTTTTATGTGGTTGAAATTAAAGGGGAGTGTTAAATAACATAATCTCAACCACCTGCTAGGTGTCTAAACCGTCAGTACAAGTGTCGTAGATCAGTTTGAGTGATTCCAGTTTAGTCGAGTTTAACTCCAGTTATTTATTGCTGATGTTTCCAATGTAATCTATTTAACTATTTCGTAATATTGAGATGAGCAATTCTCTGCTCCATTTTACTTTTCAGTTTCTCAATTCTTTTCAGATTTAAGATTTATTAACAAAAATAAAGTTGAAATGAATTAATAATTATAATGATTTTAGATTTATTAAATAAAATGTTATGTTTTTTCAATTAATAAGAGACTAAATTATTTTTTTTATTAAAAAGAAAGAAAGAAAGAAAACACAAACTTGTAAATAAATAGAAAAGTTTGCAAAGACTAGTAGATAAATAAATAGAAAAGTTTGCAAAGACTAATAGCTTTTTGGCTGATATTATAACAATTAAATTATAATAAACTATCTAGATTATAAGTAAAAAATAAAATATCCAATCAAAAAATAATAGTGTAATTTTGAGGAACAAGTATGTCTTTACCCTGGTTTATTACGCCGGAGGCGTTTTCTTTGCGGGCTTGGGGTGAGCAAACACTGTTCACCCTAGCCAATGAAAACATTTCTTTATCGTCCTTTTATCTGGTAATATTTTGACATGTTGCGAAATAGTATTGGGTGAGGTCGCGTTATGGGTGGGGCTCGAGTTCTGTCGGCGCTTGCGAATAAAGCTCAGTTTGCAGAGGAGACTTTGCGGGCGATCGGAACCATGCGAGACGTGGTGGAAAGGCTGATCGAGATAGTATTAATATAAAATATGATGAGTTTGTTTACTAATTAATTTACTCCATTATAAATGGTTTTATTTTTTTTGAAATTTATTGCAATTAAAATATCTATTTAAAAAAATATATAATTTTAGACATATTATTAAATATTTGAATATTTTATTTAAAAAAATAAATTATCCTCACCACTTATTTCTAAAATAAAATTGAAATTGATTAATAATTATAATGATTTTGTTAAAAAACGTAATCTCAACCACCTGCTAGGTGCCGAAACCGTCAGTCCAAGTGTCATAGGTTAGTTTGAGTGAGTCCAGTGTAGTCGAGTTTAACTCCAATTATTTATTGATGATGTTTCCAATGTAATCTATTTAACTATTTCATAATATTGAGATGAGCAGTTCTCTGCTCAATTTTACTTTTCAGTTTCTCAATTCTTTTCATGGTATCGGAGCTAGTTTGCATAAGCCTCCCTGGAGAGCAGAGACAAAGCTAAGAAGGAGCAGTAGAGAGGAGAAGTTGGTTGGCGTGACTGTTAGGCCAATACTCGCGCCAACGCGCCGAAATAAAGGATTGGCGCAAGAACGCAAGCCATACCCGCGCCAATTTTTTTAACTCGCGTTGTTTTAGAATAGTTGCGACTGTTCAAATCTGGACCGCGCGAGTCTGCATCTGCGTTAATTTTTTTTAAGGTGACGTCGAGCCTCCATGGATCATCTGCGTTTACACTAACGCAAGACAGGAGTTAAGGATTTACGAAAGGGATGGAGCAATTCCATTAAGTACCTGTTACTGCCGATACCCCAACAGAACACAGATTTTGAGAAAACGCAAGACAGGAGTTCATTGCCTGCATTAACGAATATGTGAAAGCACGATGGAAATCCATTAAGGTAATTTTTTGTAGAAATGCAAATCTACGTTTTCACTACTCGGATCCTGCATTAAATTTTTTTTAATATGATTTAAGAATATCCATAAAGGTCAAACGCATTCAAAAGGTATTCAACGTGAGAATTCAACGTGATTTTTTAAAGGTCTTATCTTAAGATATTTAAAAAAACAGGAAGCCCTTTATATGAAATTTTTTTTTTTTTAAGTTAAAAAAAAGAAAAGAAAAGCAAACAAACAAAACTTCAGAATTTGCGAAGGATTTATCAAAGGAAAAAGGGCTCGTAAAGTATTTTAAGAGTTTTTTTTAAAAGGGAGCGAGACCATTCTTTAAAAAGGGAAGTGTGAATATTTTTTTTTAAATTAAAAAAAAAAAAAAAAAAAAAAAAGGCTTCAAGGTATATTTAAAAAGGAAAGGATTTTATGAAATGTGAAGTTTTTTTATTAAAAAAAAACTTAAAATTGTGAGTGTGAAAGCCTTGTAAAAGTGGATCTGATAAAGATATTTTTTTGAGAAATAGAATTTTTAGAACCAATGTATTTGATGCATATGTAGACTCGTTTGTTTTTGGAAGCCAACCAACGAGATCATGGGAAAAGCCAAGAGGCTAAAGGAGAAACAGAAGATGTTCGAGATCTTTTTAGATCTGGAAATAAGAAGGCAAAAAGACGCCTATGCGTTAAAATGCATAAAAGAATCAGTCGATGAAAGTATACTTCCCTTGATTTCAGATGCCAAGACAGCCAAGGAGGCATGGGATACCCTTGAGAGATGTTTTGGTGCAAAGGAGAGCGTTGAAGTTGAAGATGAAGGTGGATCTGTAGCAGCAGATCTACAGCCAGATGAAGAGTGCGGAAAAGAGAGAGAGAGAGAGCACAAAGATGCTTGTGAACCCCACGAGTTTATAGCCACGAGTGGATGAAGAGAATCCCGGAAAATAGAGTTTGCTTATGATGACTAGTTGATTCAATAACTTGTAACTACCGATGATGTTTTTGATGAATCCAGCAACACATTTTGTTGATGATATGATAAATCCAATGATTAATATTGTTGATGTAAACTTTGATAATGAATTTTTGGCTACTGATGATTGGTTGCAGATGATGCAATGGAAACATGATATTGACATGACGCTATTTGGTGAGATAAACCCACTTCAGTCAGTGGAAGACAACCTGTTTGGAGCAGCACAGGTTAGTGATGAAAAAAAAGAGACATAAACAAAGACAGAGACAGATACCGAGGAAGATGCAGCAAAGGAAGCGCAATAGCAGAAAGCTCTCAATGCAGAGCAGAAGGAAGAAACAGAGAAAGATGAAGAGACAGAAACAAAGAAAGAAGTATGCAAAGAGAAAGAAAAATTAGAGAAAGATGCTGAAGCAGAGAAGGAAGCACAACAGGATAAAGTTTCCACTGCAGAGCAAAAGGAAAGAGAGACAAAGAAAGAAGAAAAAAAACAGTATAAAGCTCTCACTTTAGAGCAAAAAGACCAGAACCAATGTCGTTATGAAAATATTTTTAATTCTAACGTTGTTTTTCAGTGTGCAAGTACACAGATTGATTATGAAGAAGAGCTAAAGTTTATTGAAACATGGCTTGCAACACCATGTCTGGATGAGATCTACACAGAAGAAGTAGATATGAATGATGAAGATGATATGCATGGCAAACATGTCAATGAATTTTTCATGTATTGGAGTTCTGAAGAGATAAGATATTATTCTAATCTTATTTTGCAGCAGATTCATGATTAAAAACGCACTACAGAAGACAATATGTGGTAGCAGACCACATACAAGTCAATTCTTGAAGAAGTCCACGACATGCTTCGACAGTCTGGAACAACAGCAGACCTGCGCCAGCAAATGAAGAATTTGAGGTTTGAAGAATACAATGAGACGAAAAAATTGAAAAAATTTAGAGGCTCCAGAATATGGAAGAAGAGAAGAAGAAAACCAAATCTAGTTGAAGTCAACTTTTTTTTTAATTTGTAAGACTCGCTAAGACATAGACCAGCAGGTATCTGAATTAAATTTTTATGTGGTTGAAATTAAAGGGGAGTGTTAAAGAACGTAATCTCAACCACCTGCTAGGTGTCTAAACCGTCAGACCAAGTGTCGTAGATCAGTTTGAGTAAGTCCAGTTTAGTCGAGTTTAACTCCAGTTATTTATTGCTGATGTTTCCAATGTAATCTATTTAACTATTTCGTAATATTGAGATGAGCAATTCTCTGCTCCATTTTACTTTTCAGTTTCTGAATTCTTTTCAGATTTAAGATTTATTAACAAAAATAAAGTTGAAATGAATTAATAATTATAATGATTTTAGATTTATTAAATAAAATGTTATGTTTTTTCAATTAATAAGAGACTAAATTATTTTTTTTATTAAAAAAAAAGAAAGAAAGAAAACACACACTTGCAAATAAATAGAAAAGTTTGCAAAGACTAATAGCTTTTTGGCTGATATTATAACAATTAAATTATAATAAACTATCTAGATTATAAGTAAAAAATTAAATATCCAATCAAAAAATAATAGTGTAATTTTGAGGCACAAGTATGTCTTTACCCTGGTTTATTACGCCAGAGGCGTTTTCTTTGCGGGCTTGGGGTGAGCAAACACTGTTCACCCTAGCCAATGAAAACATTTCTTTATCGTCCTTTTATCTGGTAATATTTTGACATGTTGCGAAATAGTATTGGGTGAGGTCGCGTTATGGGTGGGGCTCGATTTCTCTCGGCGCTTGCGAATAAAGCTCAGTTTGCAGAGGAGACTTTGCGGGCGATCGGAACCATGCGAGACGTGGTGGAAAGGCTGATCGAGATACTGAATTGGAGGAACTATCACGAGCAGGAGATTTGAAGAGCGGCTGCAGAGATTTTCTCGAAATTGGTCAAGAAAAACCAGAAACGCATTCGAGTGACGGCCATTGCCGGGTCCATGGAATCTATAGCATCTTTTCTTTATGACAGCAAACAGATTGAAATCCATTCGAGGCAGTACGGTAATGCATACGATTACTCTGTTTTCAGTCTTCTGGGATTGAAGATATTGAAAAACTTGGCTACCGAGCACGACAACTGCGCTAAGATAGGAAGAAGCAGAGGGCTACTTCCCAAAATTATAGGGCTCACAGAATTAAATCCCAATGCGCCTGAATCCCAAATCAAGACGGCAAAGCTCGCTCTTCAGCTCATGGGAATGCTGGGAGGAAGTACAGGCTCGACAGGGAAGGCCATGAGGAAAGGGATCTCGGAGATAGTCTTCGCCACAAGCAATCTAAGGGACGTTATTCATTATAGAGAAGTAACGACGCATCATCTGCAAATCCTTGCCATCGACATATTGATGAGTCTGGCTCTCGAAGAAGAGGGCCGAGAGATCATCTGCGGCGTCAGACACTTCTGAAGCTTTTGGCTTGTTGCCGAAATATTATTTATACTATTGTTTTGGCAAAAAAGGAGGGTTTGAATCTTCGTCCCATGTCCGTCTTCAGTTTAGGGAAAATGAGGCCATGCATTGTCCCGTGAGCTTTTTCCGCCTACCAGATTGACACTGTTAATGGCGGTTGCTTTGAGACAGCTTTACGCTACTACAACCGGGATTTAGGTACCATCCGGTCCTCGTCTTGCTTTCTATATATTTTTCCCTCCAAACAACAATCCCATGGCTCAATCCCGAGATTCTGCAATGCCTAAAAAATAATCACCAAAAACTCATGCAGTGACTCGGGCTGTTTCAAATCTGAATCTCATAGGAGGAGGTCTTTTGGTGGATTTCTTCGGGCCAATTACATTCGGCATTTCGGCAGGATTCGAACTCTGGGTCATTCACATATAAGATGTGGGTTAGGTAAGCATTTGTCGATCGAGCGAGGGGGATTTGGCTATTTTTAACACAGACAGAAGTTTTAATTACGCGATCGATCGGAATGATGGTTGACACACCGTCGCCGGGAACTATTCAGTACATTAGGACGAGGCGTCAATCTTTGAGCTCCAGCGACAGCACCCCGTTGCATTCCATTCGCAGATTTATTCAGGTAAAATTTCTATTTCTTTTATCCAGTGATGTGAATTAAATGTTTTAAAGTTTTCTTCTATATGGAGAATCCTCTTACTTAAAGATTTCAGTTAGTTTTTAAAATTCTCTGAATAGATCCAGAATGTTAATTAGGGTTTTGATGGTCAAGGTGGCTTTACCACTTTTCAAGCATTTAGGGTTTTGATAGCCAGGTGGTTTTTCCACTTTTACGGCATTTAGGGTTTTGATAATCCGGTGGTTTCTCCACTTTTCAAGCAACTTTTAGTTTTAAAATTTTAAGGTTGGAATTGCAAATTTCAATTTCTGTCAGAGCGAAATTTCACTCTTATTCATTCAAATTTGATCTCCAAGTTATTAAAAACTTCGAACCAAATTATTGTCAATATTTCCATCCAACAAGTTGTTCGAATTACAAATTATTTTTTGGGTTGAATCCCAACAAAAACAGGGCATTTTAGCATTTAGATGATAGTGATGAATTAGAATGTAACAGAAAATTGAAGACTAGTAGGAAGGTAATCCCTGAGCCACGCCCCTCGTGGCGGAAGCAATAATGGAAAGACAAATGTACCTGACTGTAATTCGTCTTCATCTTTAATGAAAAATGCACATGCTACTTTCCTTTCTGTTCATTTGTCAGTAAAATATGATCCTGAGATTGTATTTTTACTATTTTATGTATCAAAAAATACATAAATAATGTGGATAGACTGGTAAAATAATAATTTGGGATTTCCAGCCTTATTAGAATCGTCATAAATATTTTAAAGCAGGTAAATTTATTAATTTTAAAATAATAATAGAAGATTACTTGATTGCTGGCAGAGTTTCTGATTTTCAGGAATACATTTACAAATGTTAAAATAATAATAGAGGATTAATTGATTGCTGGTAGGGTTTATGATTTTCAGCTTAGAATAGATAGGTACATCAAAATATGCTCTTCTTGGACGATCAGTTGAGGAATGTAAAGTTTTTGTAAACTCAAAACATAAATTGCTATTCCGAGCTGGGCCATAATCCAAGTGCACGGGTACACATCATGTTGGGGAAAACTTTAGGGTTTAGGTATCTGGGGAATGATTTATCCGTGACCCGTCTGATCAAGCTTAGCAAAGTTATCAAGGTTGTCAAAACAGAGGTATGGAGGGTTAAACTGCATTAGAGAATGGCAGTGTCGAAGCACCCTGTGGTAGATTCATAAATGCCATTGCAGAAGTTGTTGCATTTGAAACAAGTGTTCCAGATCCGATGACCTCTATGCTC
>JAXQQM020079386.1:0-15598 GCA_034641835.2 Pinus albicaulis
ATGTTATCACTCAGGTTTTCCTTGAAGTTGTGGAAAAGGAAAGTATACCCGAGGTAACCACAAACCAACCTTCAGATGCAGAATCTAGCCAATCTGCATCCAGAGAGGGCTCTCTCTTTATAATTTATCTTTGTTCTTAGAAGGTTTTAGGCTAGTTATAGATCCAAGAGTTTGATTTTGTTTGAATGGTGGAATCCACTAACTAAGGGAAAGTTTGCAGATTTTCAGTCCATTGGGCTATGGAGTCAAAGGATGGCTTTACTGGATTTCTATTCTACGCACAAGATGGCTTTACAGGGCAAGATAGCTGGACAGAGAACAATCCTTAAAATTTAAAGTGGATGGGATGATTTTGAAAGGATGAAAGGCAGCTAAGAATCTTTCACCATGTTCAAAAGAAAGAAATGAGATGACTACAAACAAAGAGCAATGAAGAATTCTTTATTATAGTAATCAACAATGTTTAAATTAGCAAAGCAAGAGCATTTAAGAATTCAGGCTTATAACTAATTTAGAGGAAAACATTAAGAACAATCACATCTGAAATCAGAGTACAATTAAGTAAATTCTGATTCAATCCTTTATGTAAACTATTCATAAATGGACACAATGATATTATAAACAGATATAAAACTTAAGACATAAGATAGAAAGACTTATTGAACTGCAGTCCGACACATGAATCCTGCAAAAAGTCCTGAGCTTCAAATTGTCATCCAGTAAGCCACAAATAAATTTCCCCAAAATTCTTTTATTCCAAAAACTTCAATGTCACAGCAAAGTAATAGAATCCACCCCAAAATACTTCCAAGAGTGAAGTATTTATACAAATTCTAATCTAAAATATCTTGAAAAAAATATCAAAATTGGTTCACAAATCTCTCCAACTATTTTACATAAATAGAACTTAATCAAACTAATGCATATATTTGGCACTATTTCTTATGAATAGGTGATTACAAAGAGGAGAATTCGAATTTGATCCAACTCTTAGTTGATGATGAGGCATCCAAGTCACTAACTGATTCCTTTCTTTGTGCAATTCTGCTCCAACAATTCTGCAAATTTGGGGTCCAATGATACCTTTATATTTCTCCATCCGTAATAGATATGTAAAACGTGAAAGAGGTTATTGTAGATAAATATGTTGGTGAGATAAACCTCTTTCACTTTCCTAAAATTCCTCTCCAACTGTGCACAATAGGCTCTGCAAACATATGTGTAAAACAAAGTTTTACGGAGTCTGAAAAATAGCCTCTAAAGATGTGCATGTATCTCTCAGTCTGAAATCAATGTCAAAAAACTGAGATAATTTTTTGTCGATGGGTCTCTTAGGAACCAAAACCTTATTCAGTTTTGTAAGATGTATTTCTGATTGGCCACAATATTCTCTGCAAAATTATGACTTAACAGGAATTTTCTGCAAAAAAGTGCTTTCCAACATTGTTTAATATTTCCAACCATAATGGCTGTTAGAAAAGTGAGAGGTTTCAGAGATGGCCCTATTAAAACATAAACCTCCTTCAATTTTGTAAAATTCATCTTGGATTGATCACAATAGTTTCTGTAAAACTATGACTAAAATATGCAATTTCCCGCAAAAAATGTTCCTTCTCGTTGTTTTTTCATCTTTTTTTACTTTCTTGCTCTTTTGACTGTTTTACTTTCACTTTAGACAAAAATCACTATTGGTGAAAGTATTCTCATATCTTTTTACCATTTTACTACCTTCTGTATTTACTTTTACTGTTTTCCTTTGACTACTCTGTAACTTCATTTTAACTTTCACTGACTTTTACCTGATACACTTTAACCACTGATACTCTTTAGTTGTTACGCTTTCTAACCTCTGTTTGAATAGATTTGATAAAAATCTTGGAGTAAACAAATCTTATGGCTAGTATTAAGACTGTTTATCCAAGGATGTGATCTTCTAATCAGCTCTTCAGGGGACAACCAAGTAGATTTTCCAAGCAATTCTTCCATGTATTGGAAGGAGTTGTTTCTCGATCGTGTTCAAAATGTAGCATTGCATTGATAGCTTGGGGAGTAATAGGGAAAAGAACACTCTGGTCAGGGGATATGACAGCTCTTTGAGTGGGATCATAGTTAGAATGGCAATAGTGGATAATTTCTGGGAAAGTAATGACTGAGGTCTGGGAAAGTAATGACTGAGGGGATGAGATATTTCGGGAGATTGGATTCCCACAACCCAATGACATCTTGCCCCTTCGAATAATCGTCTCTGCAACGACAATAACTCAGAAGGGGGCTTTCATAAAAATGGAAGTCTTTAATCTGAAAATCTTTATCCACTAAGGGCAAATATTCTAACTCTCTTTGGGGGGCATTCAATGGAGTTACATTCAAGGCTGCCGGGGCTTCCATTTTGGTTCTTGTGGGTTCAAAATGGAAGTTTTTGGGTTTTCTTCACAGGCCGGGCGTGATTTCAGTTTTAATGAGGGAATTTGGCACAATTGCAGGTTCGGGGGAACAGTTCACAGTTTTAAACCTCAGGGAATGATCTTAGCGATAAGATTTAATCACTAATCCAGTGGAAAACAAGGAAAACAGAGTTTATTTTGAAGTTCGGAGCGCAATAGAATAAATACCTATTTTTTGGAGGCAAACTGGGTTTTAACAAGTATCAGACAGTGGCAAGAAGATGCTCCAACACTGGTCCAGTAGAATTCTGGAGCGAAATCGGATAGAACAGTGGATTTCAATGAAAATTTGAATTTCGTAGCGGAAGGCGCAGTCGCTTTCGAATAACGGAAATGACATGAAAAACACGAAAATTTGTTTTATTTCCAAGTTAAAAGGGATTTTTTATTTTTTCGAGGACTGACGTCATCGATGTACGGGCTGACGTGTGGCAGGGGTCGGGCGGTAAGCGGTAATTCCCGCACTGCTTATGGGAAATGGTGGTATTGAGCGCGGAGGGAGCGATTCCATTGGGCGAGTGACACGTGGCCGGAGTACTATTCCAATACCACCGTGCCCCCGCGGGTTATCGTTCGGGTATTGGATGGCTAGCGGAATGAATGTTAGCCGTAGATCTCGTAGTGGGAGATCAGACGGTTGACAAGACGGGAAGGTGACGGGGAAGTAAACGGGGGTTTAATATGCGGGCCCGTCGGGTTTTTGAAACGATTATTGTTTAATTAATCACCCCGGGAGGCTTTTGATAAGCGGAGGGAGTGGTTATCAATTAATTCTGATAATTAATTAATCCCATGGTCTAATGAAAATTGGGGTTGCGGTAGGGTTTCGATTATGGTTAAAGCGTCGGGTGGGATGCCAAGTGGATGGGCCACGGTGGCATGGGGGTTTTTCTGAAGTTTTTAGTTTAAATTAAAACTTCGGCATTATTCATTTTTCTTTCAAACATATAAAACTATATGTTTAAATGTTTTTTCGACATTTCTTATTATATGGTAATAAATTAAATCAATTCAATTACCATAAGGGGCGGGACTATTATATAATGATATATTTAACCAAAGGGCGCATAATGCGGGTTTTTAATCAATAATTGGGAAATAAATACTTTGGTTAAAATTTATAATAAAATGGGTTTTTTGGATATTTATATACTTAGGATAAGGCATTTTCACTAAGGATTTAGTAAATAGAGTTAAATGTAAATATGACAAAGGGACAAGGGAACTCAAAAACTTTGCACATCTAAGAAAGTGACAATTTCTGAAGTAAATTGCAATATCTCATCTTCAACACTTAAACTTAGAATAGTAAGTTATTTTGAGGGATTTTTGTGGAATTTTGCATATTTTTCCTAAGCAAAATGAGATTTTACTTAGGAAAAGGTAAAAGATGAATGATTATAATGATGAATTATCTCAAGTACTTAGGTCTTTTTGATCATTAGGCCGAGGGTCCGGTCCCTCCAAAAGTCAAGGAAATGCCTTGAGCCCCTTTAATCTTCAAATACCTTTGTACCTTGGGGAAATTAGTAAAACTTTTTAGGGAAAAAGTGATATGGGAGGTTAATGATTTTGACTTTGCTTTCTTTGAATTTTCCAGCGCATTTTCTGCTTGAGTACTTGTGATGAAGGTAAAGGATTAAACATATTCAGCACCATCATTCATCATATGAAACTTTGCAACAACATCTACCTACCCTATCTACTTGACACTACCATTTCCTTTTCTTTATTAGGGTGCATTTGGACTTGCAAAACCCTTATCAATCTTCTTTTATTTTACATGACAAATCTATCTAATTCTACCCTTATTACATCCAAGGGCTCAGATTAAACTGTTGAGCACCTATTATTAACTCTACCTATCTACTTATCTGCCAAGATTAAACTGTTTGGTCAGATACTTATTCTCTATTCTACAACATGAAATTGAAAATGAATGAGTCAAGTTTAAACAGTTTGACTCTTCATAAATTGTGGCAAAAGTTTGACAAGCTGCACACAATCACTTATTTACAAAAAATGAAATAGTAGTGGCATTTGGATTTGCACACTTTCCTTGGTCTATTTTTGTTTGGGGTTCATTTCTTTCACTTTTTTGACCAATTTATTTTTCTTACCCTTTGATTTTTCTTTTAGGGTATACCCTCTTTACATTTTTTAAATTTTTTGATTTTTTAGTTTTTTTCAAGAATATGGAACACCTTTGCTCAAGAAAAAGGTTTGAACATAAAAAAGTTTTGAACATATTCCATAGTTCAATCAAGACAATCATGAAAAATGACACCTATTGGTATAGGAGTCTAACACTGGCTCCACTTGGGGATGGCTTTTCCTTGTGGAAAGTCAAGAACAACAGATCAGATGCCTAAACATGTCTTCAAACTGAACTATGTAATCTCCTTCTTCTGGTAGCTTTATTGTACATATGATAGTGAAACTTTTGAAGCTTAGGGCCTTCACTTCGGGCTTCAACTCCAAGAAGTCACCATCCAATCAAAACTGCATTAGAAAAGGATATATTATGTATAAGTTAGAAAAATCAAAACATCCTATTAAATAGGATCAAAATGATGCTTCAACATTCGACCATTGACTGGTCCTTCTTCAGCTTCTGAATTGTCCAAATCCTTCAAAACGTATGTGTTGTTTCCCTACAAGGCATGAATGATATAAGGCCCTTTCCACAAGAAATCAAATTTCCCATGTTTCCCTTTTTCTTCTCTTCTAGAATCTCATCTTAGGACTTTGTCTCCTAGTTGAAAATCCTCTGCCTTGGTTCTTCTGTCAAACATTTTCTTCAATTTTTCCTGCAAGACTTGAGATCGTTGGTATACTTCTTCTCTGGTTTGCTGCAAGTGGATTGTTTGATTAATTCTTCTCTGAATGTCATTTGGTTCAACTTGAGCCTCCTGAAGTAATTTCATAACAGGAATTCCTAAAGATGATGGGAATCTTGCTTCAAGACCATAAACTAACTCATATGGACTAGTCCCAATTGATTTCTTAGTTGTAAGTCTGTCTGCCCACAATGCATTGGTCAGTTTCTTATGCAAATTCTTTTTATTTTCTTCCAATAATTTTTTGATGATATTAATAAGGCTTTTATTGGAGGATTATGCCAGTCCATTACCCTGAGGGTAATAGGTTGTTGAATGGCCTAAAGTAATATGATATTTACTACAAAAACTAATCATTTTCTTTGACTTAAATGCAGCAGCATTATCTGTTATAATCTTTTCTGGACAGCCAAATCTTGAAAGTATATTGGTTTCTAAAAACCCTATAATCACAGAATCATTGGCCTGTATGCATGGGATAGCTTCAATCCACTTAGTGAAGAAGTCTGTGGCAGTAAGAATCCATCTGTGTTGCCCTGAAGAAGGGGGATGGATTTCTCCAATAAAATCTAATCCCCATTGTTGAAAAGGTCTTTCTGTGGAAATTGGTTTTAATGGCAAAGGTAACAACTTTCTTTTACCCTCAAATATCTGACATTTATGACAAGTTGTTACAAATTTCTTAACATCAGAAAATAAAGTTGGCCAGTAAAAACCAGCCCTTAAGATTTTTTCTGCAGTTGATTTCCAGTAGAGATGTCCTCCACAATCCCCTGCATGAAATTCATTAAGAACTTTATCAGTTTCATCTTTTAATAGACAATTCAATAAGATTCCTTCATGATTTTTCCAAAATAGAGTGCTATCTAAAATACAATATTTTAAAGATGTCATTTTCAAAAATCTTCGTTTGGTTCTGGACAACCCTGGAGGAGCTTGCAGGTTTAATAAAACATGAATGATATCAGTGTACCAGGGTGAATCTAAGAAAGCTTGACTGATCTGTGGAGTCGCCATCTCCTGTTCGTTATCCAATTCGTTAATGTCTAATGCTTGGCAATTAGTTTCAGTCATAAGTTGAGCTGAACCTTGACCTTTTATGAGTTTTGTTGGTTTAATCTCAATATCATATTCTAAAATGGTAGCTATCCACTTACCTCTTTTGCCTTCAATGCCATCTTGAGTCAAGATGTCTTTAACTACAGCATTAGGCACATAAGCTATCACATGAGAATATAATATGTAAACTCTGAAATCTTTAATTGCTTTTACCAATGCAAAAGTCTGTTTCTCCATGATATTGTATTTCAAAGATGCATCTCTAAGTGCTTTACTAAAAAAGGCAATTGGTTTTTCACATCCCTGGTCATCTTTTTGTAGTAAAACAGCTGCAATTGTATGTTCAGAAGCAAATGAAAAAATAATGAAATCTCTGTCAAATTTGGGACTGGTAAGAACTAGTGTTCTTGTTAAAGCCATTTTAATTTCCTCAAATGATTGCTTGGCTTCTACAGTCCAGTCAATGCTTGAATCTTTCCTCAACATGTTAGTAAGCAATCTAAGTAATTCAACTAAACTAGAAATAAATCTTCTCAAGAAATTAATTTTTCCTATGAATGCTTGCAACTCTTTTATGTTTCTAGGATGAGGTATCTGTAAAATTGCTTGTATTCTTTCTGGATCAATCCTAATGCCATATTTAGAAATGATATGGCCTAAAAGCTTTCCTTCTTCCAAACCAAACAATGACTTTTTAGGGTTTAAAGAAATCCCATATTTTCTGCATTTTATAAATACTTGCCTTAAATGATCTAAATGTTCTTGATCTGTTTTAGAAAAAACAGTCAAATCGTCTAAATAAATAACCAGAAAATCATGTATTTCTTTAGCAAAAGCAATGTCCATTGCTCTTTGAAAGGTAGCTCCTGCATTCTTGAGCCCAAATGGCATTTTGACATATTTAAACGTACCCCATGGTGTTGTAAATGTTGTTTTATCTTGATCATCAAGATGAACCAGAATCTGGTTGTACCCTGAAAATCCATCCAGTAGAGATATCCTAGAAAATCCTACTACCCTCTGTAGAATATGGTCCATTTTTGGTAAAGGATAGTTATCTTTTAAAGAAACTTTATTCAAATTTCTTAGATCGACACACAGTCTAATTTCCCCAGTCTTATTCCTTGTTGGTACCAGGTTAGAAACCCATTCTGAGAATCTGATAGGAGCTATAATCCCTGCTTCAAACATTCTTTTAATTTCCTTTTCAATTGAGGGTAATAAAACAGGATTTATTCTTCTAAGCTTTTGTTTGAAAGGTTTCTGATCTGATTTCAAAGGTATAGTGTGTTGAATGATGGATGTATCATATGATTTAAGATCTTCATAACTCCAGGCAAAAACATCCTGGAATTCCTTTAATAGTTCAACATATTTAACCTTTTGATGATTTGGAAGAGATTTGGACAACTTAACCATTTTGGGATTTTCTGGGGTTCCTAAGTTGCATTCTTCCATATCAGCCTTAACAGGTTCCATTTTAGGTCTAAATGGAATATCATTTGAGTCAAAAAGATCTTCCAAAGGAGTTAATCCTTTGGGCAAATGGTTATCTTTTAAATGGATGATTTCTGTCTCATCTTCTATGATCTCATCAGATTCCATGTGTTTCAAATTATGCATGTCTTTTTCTGTGAATGTGGTTGGGTGCAGCATATGAATTGCATTTTCTCTTGAAATTTCTATTTTTTGTTCTTTTTCTTGATCAAATTCATCAATAGTTATGTCTTCATCTATATTACAGTTAGAAAACTCATTTTGAAGTGTCAAAAAACTATTGATTTTATTTTTATTAACAAATACTTGCCAATTCAAAAGATTGTCTGGTATAGCAGGCCTATGTCTAATCTCAGCTGAAAACTGATGATTAGGATCAAAAGGTAATTTACATGTACTAGCAAACATTGCGAGACTGTGAGCATGCAAATTTTGTTTCCTGGGAATCTTGGCAAGTTGAGCTTGTAGAAAGGTGTTGAGAATTTCTACAACTGTTTCTCTGTATTGTTTCAATCTTATGTCTTTTGTTGAACATTCTCCTTTAATTTGTTGAATAATTAGCTCGGCGTCTCCTATGATTGATACCCTAATAGCTCCTAACTTCTTGACATGTTTAAGCCCTAACAAAAGAGCTTCATACTCTGCCATGTTATTAGTGCATTTGAAATTCAATCTATAAGCATGACCCTCAGCATGATTATTTTCAACATTATGTAACAAAATCCCAGCTCCTGCTCCTAATTTGTTTACTGAGCCATCAAATTCCAAATGCCACAGAATTTCATGTTCATAATCCTCATCAATTGTTTTAAAATGTTTCTTGACAGGAGCTAGTTGTTTAGTTTCTTCTGGTATTTCTTGATTATCTGGTGTTTCTTTATTTTTAGAGATTTCTTCAATTTTAACAGTAGTTTTGTTTGTGGTTTCCAATTCTGGAGCTTCTATTTCAGTAGGGAGATCCAACTCAGCATTGTATAAAATAAAAGAGTCCATATCAGAATGTATAGAGTAAACAGGGAAGTTTTCAGGCTTCTCATGGCCACTGACTAAATATTTCATCAATGTCTCTGTGTAAAGTCTTTTAGGCTGACCAAATACTGAAATAGTTGCATATGACATGTCTAGTTGAATAGACCCTCCAAGTTTAGCACCCCAAGATCTAGACAATAACATACCATATTTAGGGGGAATATCAGCCACTACTATGTCCATCAAAACAGACTTAGCAGGGTATTGTACCAAAGTAACACACAAATCTTTAATCAAACCTAAAAATTTTACCTGACTAGAATCAAAAGAAAACAAATCTTTGTACGGTCTGGTAATATCTAGATTTAATCTTTCCATTACTGCTTTTGGCATCAAATTGTGAGATGCTCTAGAATCAAGCATTGCATTATGGAGTATCTTGTCATGAACATTCAGGCTTACATAAAATGGAGGAGTTCCTCCACTTTGTGGTTTGCCATTTACCTCAGGGCCAAAAAGAAGTTTGGGTTGATCATCAAGAATATTTACTGAATCATCCAATCCAGTAATGTTAATGTTTAGGGACTTGGTAATTTGACTTCTATAGACATCATGTTTAGCCAATTCTGATAAAGGAACAGCTATCTTAAGTTTTCCTATTTCAGCCTCTAGATTGAAAGGTTTTTCTGCTTGAGTTTTAGTGTTTTGCACAGTTGTGTTTTCTCTATTTTTTGGGTCTTCAATGTTTTTCTCTTTTTCATGAATGAAATTTTGTTTTGAAGGGGTATCTGAACTAACTTCTATTGTTTCTTCTACATTTCCTATAGGAGGAAAAGTATTAGATTGTTGTTTATTGTTTGGTTGGTTGTCAGACACATCTTCAATTATAGGATCTGAAGGGTTAGGAGTTGTCCTAGACAGAATTTGTACAAGGGGAATGTTTTGTACAGGAGGGATGTTAACTTTAACTTTGATATTTTGTTTTGCAGTTTTCTGTTTGCTATTCTCTGGCACATCAATACGTCTGCTTCTCAAATTGTACTGTTTATGGACCTCATAAATTTTTGTGTCATAGCCTTTCTTAAAATCAAAAGTCTCACCTGAATGAGTTTGGAATGTTTCAAGGATGTGATTCTCTTGATCATCCTGGGATAGGAAAACTTCTGGTTCATTTTTGTCATCAGTTACATTGTTTATTTCTACATCTTCTGTAGGTTCTTCAGAAGTTGAACCTTCAACAAAGTTTTCTTGGAAAGGTGGCCTAATGTTTTGGTCAGGGATATTCTTTCCAATATTTTGGTTCTGATTTCTTCTAAAGTTTGGGTTTCTTACAATATTATCACCAGTAGATTTTCTTTCGATTGTTTCCACTCTGTCACCTAATCTTTCCATACCTTTAATGATAGCATCTAGCTTCTTTTCAAAAGCTGAAGGTTCTTCATTCAAAGGCATTCTTCTTTCTGCCCTAGCTCTGGCTCGTTTTTCTATTAGATTTGCTTCCATACTCACCACTATGCTTTGCATTTCCTCTAGTGTCTGAGGAGCTCTTTCCCTGAGTGAATAAGCTATGTCAGAGTCAAAACCATCTGGAAATTTAACCAATACAGAGTCAAGTGGGGGTCTGAGGTTCTGGGGAACAGCGCTATATGCTTCATTGAATCTAATGATGTAATCTTGTACTGTTTTTTTAGGTCTTCTTCTTAATTTTTCGAATTCTGACAAGATCTGAAGAGGATCTTTCTTCTTCTCCCATCTGTTCAAAAATGCCCTATATAAAGCTGGTAAATCAGCAATACTATTTGGAGCAAGGGCCCTAAACCATGTCCTAACTTCTCCAGTGAGACTCTGAACGAAAATTCTCATTCGGACATCATCAGTGTCAATTTCATAGAACTCAAAGTAATCAGTCATCCTTTTGGTATGTTGTTGAGCTGTATAAGTACCTAATCCATCAAAAGGTGTGATCTTACTCTGGTAATCTTGGGGCAAAGCAGCAGGGTTGGCTGGTAACTGTAAAGGGGCGTATCGATTGGCCATTGGAAGATATAGTGGGACAACAGGAGTTGATGGTCTGGCAGAAGGAGATGGAGGAGTAGAAGGGGTGACAGGTGTTTGAAAAGCTTGAGAAAAAGTAACTGAACTTGGAGAAGCTTCGGTAATTACCGAGATGTTTGAACTTTCTTCAAAGGTTTGTTCAGATTGAATAGAGTTCTGTAATTGTCTGTCAAGATGATGTGAAACAAATCTGTATTGCAAATCTTCAAAGAAAAATGGATCTGGAACTAATCTGGATAATTCGGTTTCCGAAAAATTCACAAATAAGGATGTTTCAAATCGTGCATCAAAAGGAATTTCATCAATATATATAATTTTCACAGGACATGATGCAGATCTAGAAAGTGGTCTAGAACTTCCCGAACTCTCTTGACTTCCTCTTTCAGAACTTTCTTGACTTCCTTGTCTTCTAAGAATCCTAGGAATCATATTTGGATTTTCAAATATTGGTGGTGGATTAGGGTCAGGATTTGACCTAGTATGACGAATCCTTTCTGAAGCCAGTTTTCTTAGACTATGTGTTTTTGGATTTTTGGTTTTAATTGAAAGAATAAATACAACTTCTACAAATTCTTTAAGAAATAATGATGTATGATTAAAATTTTCTCAAAGATCCGTTGAACTAGAGAGTCTGATTAAACATTTTGAAACTAAGGTTCAGTATATAAGCTAAATCGGAGATAGACTGAAGCAGCATTTATTTACTTTTGCAATTGCAGAGCAAAAGCAATTTCAAAGGCTACCTAGCTGATCTTCAGACTCTGTCTATAGCTTATAAGTGAACAATATTAACAAAAAATGATTCAGATCCCCAGTATGGTCGCCACTATGTTATCACTCAGGTTTTCCTTGAAGTTGTGGAAAAGGAAAGTATACCCGAGGTAACCACAAACCAACCTTTTAGATGCAGAATCTAGCCAATCTGCATCCAGAGAGGGCTCTCTCTTTATAATTTATCTTTTTTCTTAGAAGGTTTTAGGCTAGTTATAGATTCAAAGTTTGTTTTGGGAAAATGGTGGAATCCACAAACTAAGGGCAAGGTTGAGAGCTTTCAGTCCATTGGGCTATGGAGTCGAAGGATGGCTTTACTGGATTTCTATTCTAAGCACAAGATGGTATTACAGGGCAAGATAGCTAGACAGAGAACAATCCTTAAAATTTAAAGTGGATGGGATGATCTTGAAGGGATGAAAGGCAGCTAAGAATCTTTCACCATGTTCAAAAGAAAGAAATGAGATGACTACAAACAAAGAGCAATGAATAATTCTTTATTATAGTAATCAAGAATGTTTAAATTAGCAAAGCAAGAGCATTTAAGAATTCATGCTTATAACCAATTTAGAGGAAAACATTAAGAATAATCACATCTGAAACCAGAGTACAATTAAGTAAATTCTGATTCAATCCTTTATGTAAATTATTCAGAAATGGACACAATGATATTATAAACAGATATAACACTTAAGACATAGGGTAGAAAGACTTATTGAACTGCAGTCTGACACATGAATCCTGCAAAAAGTCCTGAGCTTCAAATTGTCATCCAGCAAGCCACAAATAAATTTCTCCAAAATGCTTTTTATTACAAAAACATCAATGTCACAGCCAAGTAATAGAATCCACCCTCAATACTCTCTTTGAGGGTTTATTTATACAGAAAATAATTGAAAAAATCTCACACTAACCTAGCCAATAATTGTGGGTGACTAACGAGTAAGTTACAATAAAAGGAGACAAATGGTCTCAAAAAGTAATTGCTGGTGTGTTGTTTCCCGCTTTTGAGGACGTGCTGGAGGCAGGTGCTATAATAGGGCTCGATGTTGTCCCTTTGAGTAATTCTTTAGCTTGTTTGACACTCTTTGTTTTTTACGGATACTCTTTAACCTGTGTAACTGATACTCTTTTATCTGTGCTTATTTTTATCCTTTACATAATAGTAAAAAGATAAAATTCTCATCCTGAAGATAATTTTCATAGAATTTCCAATAAGTCGTTCCACCATTGATCTTTTGCTATTATGGTTCTTTTAAGTTTTATCAATGTTTCATCAGCCTCTGTGAGTTTGTAAAAAGTGGGCTGATCAGGGAACAAATACTTTATTTCATGTTCAAGATGAAATAAATTCTTCAACCTGTCATAGAGATTTCTCCCTGTTGGCAACGTTGCTTCTGGCAAACTGATAGAACAAGCAGTTGTATTTTGAGCATGGATATCTATTTTCTTAACATAGGTTTCCAGGTCCATTATATGGTCCTCTGAGAGCATAGGACTGGGTAACCCACTGTCCAACAAAACCTGAAATTTTCCTCTGAACGTATTAATATCAACCAAGATATCTGATCACTTCCTTTCCAAATTCTGCATAAAAGTTCTTTTGATGAAAACTTTTTTTATCTCCAAAATAGTGTCGGTCCTGTCCTCAATTCCTAATACTGCAAGTTGTTGCTTAGTTCGGGTGTTCAAAAATTGAATAAGTTGATTGGCCTGCTCAGGTCTACCCCTTAATTCATCTCTTGTTCTGTTTATTTCTTCCTGAGCTACTTTAATCAAGTCATTTTGTTCAAAAATTGCTTGAACAGAAGGCCAAATACTTTTTATTAACTCAATTATATTACCCCAAAGAATTTCATTTATTTCCTTCAAAGGCTTTTCAATCAGTTCTTCCATAGACAAAGGTGCTAGTTCTTGATCTGGTTCAAAATGTAGCATTGCATTGATAGCCTGGGGAGTAATGGGGAAAAGAACACTCTGGTCAGGGGATATTACAGCTCTTTAAGTGGGATCATAGTTAGAATGGCAATAGTGGATAATTTCTAGGAAAGTAATGACTGAGGGGATGAGATATCTCGGGAGATTGGATTCCCACAACCCAATGACATCTTGCCCCTTCGAATAATCGTCTCTGCAGCGACAATAACTCAGAAGGGGGCTTTCATCAAAATGCAAGTCTTTAATCTGAAAATCTTTATCCACTAAGGGCAAATATTATAACTCTTTGTGGGGGGCATTCAGTGGAGTCACATTCAGGGCTGCCGGAGCTTCCATTTTGGTTCTTATGTATTCAAAATAGAAGTTTCTGGGTTTTCTTTACAAGCCGGGGCACGATTTCAGTTTAAATGAAGGAAATTAGCACAATTGCAGTTTCAGGGGAACAATTCACAGTTTTAAACCTCAGGGAATGATCTTAGTGATAAGATTTAATCACTAATCCAGTGGAAAACAAGGAAAACAGAGTTTCTTTTGAAGTTCGGAGCGCAATAGAATAAATACCTGTTCTTGGAGGCAAACTAGGTTTTAACAGGTATCAGGCGGTGGCAAGAGGATGCTTGAACACTGGTCCGGCGGAATTCTGGAGCGAAATCGGATAGAACAGTAGATTTTAGTAAAAATTTGAATTTTGCAGCGGAAGGCGCAGTCGCTTTCAGTAATGAAAATGACGGGAAAAAACACGAAATTTGTTTTATTTACAAGTTGAAACGGATTTTTATTTTTTCGAGGAATGACGTCATTTCAGTACGGGCTGACGTGTGCAGGGGTCGGGCGGTAAGCGGTAATCCCCGCACCGCTTATGAGCAATGGCGGTTTTAAATGCGAGGGCAGCGATTCCACTAATCAATGGACACGTGGCCGGAGGACTAGTCCAATACCGCCGTGCTCCCGCAGGTTATTGTTCGGGTATTGGATGTCTAGCGGAATGAATGTTAGTCGTAGATCTGGTAGCGGGAGATCGGACGGTGGGAAGGGACGTGGAGTAAGCGGGGGTTTATCGTGCGGGCCCGGTGGGTTTTTGAAACAATTATTGTTTAATTTAATCACCCCAGGAGGCTTTTGATAGGCGGAGGCAAAGGTTATTAATCAATCCTGATAATTAATTAATCCCTTGGTTTAATGGAAAGTGGGGTTGCGGGCAGGGTTTTGATCAATAGTTAAAGTGTCGGGTGGGATGCCAAGTGGATGGGCCACGGTGGCATGGGGGTTTTTTCTGAAGTTTTGGTTTTAAAAATAAAACTCCGGGTTGATTATTTTTTCGTGTTAAACATATATATCATATGTTTAAAGCATTTCTCATATATTTTTTTTATTATATGATAAATTAACCAATATAATTAACTTATCATAAGGGTGGGACTATTATATAATGATATATTTAACCAAAGGGCGCATGATGCGGGTTTTTAATGAATAATCGGGAAATAAGTACTTTGGTTAAACTTTATAATAAGATGGGTTTTTTGGATATTTATATAAAAGGAGTTATATACTTAGGATAAAGGATTTTCACTAGGGATTTAATAACGAGAGTTAAACATTAATATGACAAAGGGACAAGGGAACTCAAAATACTTTGTACATCTAAGAAAGTGACAATTTCTGAAGTAAATTACAATATCTCATTTTCAACACTTAAACTTAGAATAGTAAGTTATTTTGAGGGATTTTTATGGAATTTTGCATGATTTTCCTAAGCAAAATGGGATTTTACTTAGGAAAATATTGAAAGTGAATGATAATGGATAACTTCAAGTACTTAGGTCTTTTTGATCATCAGGCCGAGGGTCCGGTCCCTCCAAAAGTCAAGGAAATGCCTTGAGCCCCTTTAATCTTCAAATACCTTAGCACTTTGGGGAAATTAGTAAAACTCTTAGGGAGAAAGTGATGTGGGAAGTTAATGATTTTGACTTTGCTTTCTGTGAATTTTCTAGTGCATTTTCTGCTTCAGTACTTGTGATGAAG
>JAXQQM020060974.1:0-47482 GCA_034641835.2 Pinus albicaulis
TTGCGGGGAAGCTTCGTACCCCCTTCGTTCCCGCTCCGGAAACTCGCTCCGTGCGGGAGCGTTTCGGAAGCGCTAGGAAACGCGCTTTCGAAAACGCTTCCTGTCGGGAGCGTTTTTCGGGAGCGCGTTTCCGACCTGAAAAAACGCTCCCTGTTTTTTCGGGAGCGTTTCAGGGAGCGTTCGGAAGCGAACGCTCCCGAAACGCTTCCGACGTTAAAAAAACGCTTCGGGAGCGTTCGCTTCCGAACGCTCCCCGGCAGGAAAAACGCTCCCCGCCGCGCGGAAATTTTTTTATGAAAAATTTCCGATTTTTTATAAAAAGGGGGGGGGGTTTCATTTTTAGTTATTTTTTGTTAGTTGAGAAGTGAAAGTGAGTGAGAAGGAGAGCCGAGAGCGCAAGGTTTGGTTGACAGCAATCAGGAGAGCAAGGAGCAAAGCTGACAGGAGAGCAAGGAGCAAGGCTGACAGGAGGATTGCAAGAAAGAGGTAGGCCTTCTAATCCAATTTTGTATTTTCCAAGATGAATTTGTAGATTGTTAAATGGTTTGAAAATGAAAACTTGAATTTTGCTTGAATGTTGCATTTTATTGGATTTAAAACTTTTAAAATGAGTTGTTTTTTTCCTATGTTGCATTTCCTATTCCCATTTGGCATTTTTCTATTTGTTTTGCAGGCTAGATTCTAGAAACTTGAAACTTGTTTCCATCATGGCGATATGGCTAGGAATTTTCCTCATGTTGGTTCCTTTCTTTGTGATAATGGTGTTGGAGAGTGCTAGAAGAAAGAGACAAATCAGAGAAGAGGAGGATGAAGAGGAGGGTTATGGTGGATCTGAAGAAAATCCTGAAGAGGAGGATTATGTTGAGGAGGAAGTGGGGAGTGGAGACCCTGAGAACCTAGAATCCCCAACTAAACAAGACCAATATCCTTTGTGGAAATATGTTCAAAAACAAGGAGGAGGGAAAGGTGGTGGAACCACTAAATTTATTTGCCCCCATTGCGATACATGCCCCCATTGCGATAAACAATACCATGGTTCTACCGTGGACACCTTTGGGTAAATGGGAACAGACTGAAATTGTATAATCAAAAGTTTGTACTTACATCGTGACTTTGAAGAAGAGAATATATAGGAAGGAAGGGGTTTTCCATCAGGATCATCTAAAAGATCTGGGGGGCCGATTAGGCCAACGTCAACTTCCACCCATGCCGGTGGTTTTGGAGCGAGTGGCAACTTGGATTAAAGCTGAGCCACCATCCGATTTCTGAGCAGGGGTGCAGGAATGACTCATCAAGAAGTTCTGGGATTTCACTATATGCATGTGAGGTGCCATTCAATGTTTGTTTAGCTCACCTTGTGGCATGAAATGGTTTACATATTAATGATGCCCCCCAAAGGATCCAAAAGCCCTGGGTATGACAAGGCCAGAACCGTGGGTCTTGATCATGAAAAAGCTAAAATAAACAATTCTTTGGCTAGAATGACAAGTTCGTGAAATGAGCATGGGTTGTCCATTGTCTCTGATTGATGGACCAATGTAAAAGGAAAACAATTGATAAATGTTTTGGCTGTGTCGGTTAGTGGTGCAATCTTCCTGGCAGCATATGATTATTCAGACAAATTCAAAATTGGCATTAACATTGCAGAACCATTACTTGATATAATAGAAAAGACTGGGCCATACAATGTCATCCAAGTCATCACTGATAATGCTACTAATTGTAAGGCAACAGGAGCAATTGTTGAGGATAAATACCCCAACATATTTTGGTCTTGGGTGTTTGGTTCACACAATGAACCTTTTGATGCATGATATCATTAAAAACAAACAACCTCAATTCAAATGGCTTGGTGATTTGTACAAGAGAGGTAAGAAAATGATCAAATTTATTACAAATCATAGCAATACCCATGCGCTTTTCCGTACTCACTCCAAATTGGAGTTGTTGAAAATAGGAAAAACTAGATTTGCTAGTTATTACCTCACCTTCGGGCGCCTTTTGAAGGTAAGAGGAGTCATTGTTTTAATGGTATCAAACCTATGGCGGCTATTAAGACAGGCGACAGTGGTTGGCTGAGCAAGGTTTTGAATAAGTGGAGGAGACCGCTCTTGATCCTTTGTTTTGGGCACGTGAGGGAAATTTTGAATTTCACCAAGCCCATTTATCACATGATTCACTTTTCAGATACAGATAAACCAGTGATTGGGGAGGTGTATGAGCAGATGGATAACATGTTGGGGCAAATAAAAGATGTTGTTAAGGAAAATGATCCCAACTTGTATGCAATGATTCACGACTGTGTGTGTGCATGGTGGAATAAACTTAATGTTCACTTGCATGCTTTGGCATATATCCTTACGCCAAAATATTACTCTCCATCTTGGTTGGGCCAACGCTTGCGCACGGAGGTGGGGTTGGGTGAAACCTCACAGATCAATTTACAAAGAGGTGCCAGAAGGCATTGGACAAGTTGTTACTCCGAGCGAAGGGTGACTGGTGCGCCTTGAATTAGGCAAATACTTCAGTTGCACTGCTAACTTTGGTTCTTTCCATGCAATGGAAGACAGGGACATATTTGATGCTCTCACATGGTGGGAAGCATATGGCGGCATGGGACTTTTGCCAAAGTTGGCTAAAAAGGTTCTCTCACAGGTTGTGAACACTTCTTTTGCAGAGAGGTGTTGGAGCACCTACAGCTTTATACACAATGTGAGAAGAAACAGGTTGAATGAAAACCGAGCTGAAAGCTTGGTTTATGTGCATTATAACTTGAGGTTGTTGAGCCATTACTGTGATAGGGCAAATGAGGATCAATCATACAGAGTCTGGGACAACAACCCAGAGGATGATAATTTGGAGGACGACACGTTACATCTGGAAGAATTGGAAGCAGAACTTTTTAGGGATGATGATGAAGCATGTTGACAGCCACACCGCAGAGCCGGTCCACCATCTCTGTGCCGATGCCGGGTGCCGGTGCAGTGCCACTCTGCCTGATATCACACTATTGTTCGCTGGTGATCCGACCTCCACCTTCTCGGTCGTGGTGTGGTACTCTGAAGTACTAGAAGACCAACGGTTCCTCGTGGCTCACGAAATTAGACATTTCTCGTGGGCGTGGCAAGGGGCCAGCCAGATAAAATATATTTGTTGTTTACTATTTTCTATTTGTTGTTGACCGTTGAACAGTTGAAACTTGACTTGCTACTGATTTCATATATTTAAATTTTTAATGAAGTTGGCAATTATAAGTTTACTGTTTACAAGTCATTATGAATTATGAATATGATGCTTCATGAAAGTTATATGAGCGATCAATGAATCAATGATAGTAGATGTTATATAATATCAATGATGATAAATGTTATATATTGAATTTTGAAATCAATGAATCAATAGTGATATATCAATGATGATAAATGTATATTGAATTTTGAAATCAATGAATCAATGATGATAAATGTTATAATATATATATCAATGATGATAAATGTGTATTGAATTTTAGAAATCAATGAATCAATGATGATAAATGTTAGATATTGAAATTTGAAATCAATGATGATAAATGTTATATATCAATGATGATAAATGTTATATACTGAATTTTGAAAGCTTGAAACCTTCAGATTGATGATTTGCGAGACTCAAGAGTCAATATGTTGTATGCTTCCAACTCGTGGGCGTGGTTGATGAAGATTATAACTTCTAGATGATTGATGTTATATGATTCAATCTATGTTTTTATGTTTTTTATGTCTAATTCATCATTCTACATGTTTTGTTGACATATATGCATCAAAATATAAAAATATAAAAAATATTAAAAAATATATATATATATATAAAAAGCGCTCCCAGCGCTCGGGACCGGAAACTTTTAAAAATGTCGGTTCCATGATTTGTTTATGTATTTCAAGGTTCGGCATATTTCAGGTATTCATCGGGTTATTTCCTTTGGGGATATTGTTTAAGAAGATGTTTGGCCAATTCCACTTCTATGATCTTAGTCCTCAATATTCAAGGCAGCAAGAGAGAGATCCAAATCAGGGTTTTCTGGTTCCACATCCCACTCCTTAGAAGGACCATTGCCATATTCTGGACCCCTACGAGATGCAAGCCGAAGGTTGGAGTGCACATAAACAAGATCCTCTGCCCTCTGTGAGCCCAACCTGTTGAACTTCACAGAATTAATAAAACCATAGGTGCTCCAATTCCTCTGCTGATGAAGAGCTTGCCACTTGTGAAAGGACGCGAATGGCAAGGTTTGCAAATGTACACCATTTTCTCCATGAAAAATCCACCACCTAACTGGATTCATGGTGCTTCTCTCCTCCAAAGATGATATATCTAAATAATCATCTATACCTGCAACAAAATTGGCAAATTCTTCATTCACCTCCCTGTGTAGATGAGCTGGAAAAATTCTCATAAGGGCTTTTTTCGCTCCATTAGCCACCTCTTTATCCTTATGGGGTGCCTTCCTCTTCCCATTGCTTTGAGCAATAAGTTCCTCATAGTTGGGCCCCTTGTACCCTTGAGGAGCTTTGTTAACTACCCTTATCATATCTTGCCAGTAAGGGGAGCGAACAACATTGAATGGGAGACCACATGCATAGATGCACCGAGCCACTCTGGAATCAGCTTCTTCTCTTCCTTGCACATTCACCAATTTAGCAATCCTGCTATCTTGAACTAAACCAGATGCCCCTCTGGATGGTGGTTGTTCTGTTTGTTGAGTGCCTCTCCTCTTCCTTGCTTCAATTACAATCCTTGGCTCACTATTTGCTGGATTTTTAGCTTCTTGCCTAAAATCATCATGCTTTCTTTTGATTCCATCAACCTGATCTTGCTCTCTTTGATATTCCCTCCTTGCCATAGGGTCTGATGTTTTCATGCAACCTGCAATCCCCTGTCCTCCTCCATGCAAAAGATGTGCCTTCACTCTTTGGTAAGAGCCCTTGTAACAATTATTGCAAAGAGTACACCGCCATTCCCATGAGCCACCACCTCCACATCTTTGCAGCTTCTCAACATGCCTCCAAAGGGGTAATATTCAGCCCTTGGGTTGGCCTTGGGGTTTGCACTTGAACCTTGGATGGAAGAAGCCATTGCTGCAAAAAAAATAAAAAAACAAATCTATAAATAAAAAAATGTTTTTTATAATTTTGGTATCATAAACCCTTGAAAAATAGACAAAACAATGAGAAAAAACAAAGAAATTGAATGCTTCTTACCTAAAATAATTTTCTGTAGCTAAAGCTACCCCAAAATGCCAGAAAAAACAAGAGAAAGCTAAGCCAAAAACCAAGAATGCCGTAGCCGGAAACTTCGCACTCCAAATCTGCTCCTCAAATCTCGTTCTCTTGCTGCTGAAATCTCTTTTGCTCAATGGTGAAAACACCCAAGCTGAAGCACTACTCTCTTCCTCCTTCCTCCTCTCCAAAATCGCTCTTCTCCAAGTGAATCGACTTGCTCAATTCGTGTGATGAGAGAATGAGGCTAATCCCCTTTTTATAACTTTAGAAACCCATCTAGAAGCATCCAAAACCTAATTAAAACAAATAAAATAATATTAAATTGCACAATTCCACAAAAAAATTTAAAAAAGTCAAAAATTAACGTTGTATGGAGGGGAAACGCTATTGTACGGCCGAGAAACGCGTTTCCGGCGTTTCTGGCCGTACTGGTACCATTTCCCGTATGGGAAACATACCAGTACGACGGGAAACGGTACTAGTACGACCGGAAACGCGTTTCCCGGCCGTACAATACGGGTTTCCCCATTTCCGTTTCGTTTTTTGGGAGAAACGGACCTAGGGGTGACGTTTCCTGCAACTTAGCTCCATATAAGGCACTAGACATAAACTAGAGTTGTTGGGGGTATTTAGGAACTCCTTCCTTGGCTTTTTAGGGGGTGTTGGACCTGGATAGTGGAAGCTTGAGCCGAGGTGACAGTGGGTCTCTTCCCTATCGTGCCCATCTAGCAAGGCTGTCACGACCTTGGCAACCTTGCTTAAAAATATCGATACATGTAGTACTAGTTATTTGTTCTAGCATGACTCTTTTTAGACTCTAGAAGCCATTTAGAGCCTCTTTGTTGATGTATTTTTGGTCCAAATATGGATTTCACTTGGTGCTATTTTAGTTATATGCACTAGTATATTGTGTAATATTCCTAATTAGCACCACTAATTGGAATATTTGATTTTTGTATAGTTTTGCCGACTATAGTTAATTAATAAATAAAAGTGAGAAAAGGGGTCTAACTCAAATAAAATAAAGTGTTTCCCTAGTAGAGGCAACGTTGTAACTTAAAGGGGAAAGCCTTGGGGGTCCACACACACATGAGAGAGGCCTCACGTAAACTCCTAAGGTAACTGCGCAGGTCAAGGAGGAACTCAAGGACGCAGTTAGGGTTTTGAGGGAGCTAGCACTATAAAAGGTGGGGGTTTCACTCCATTTGGTATTGTTGATATGATATTGATATTGAGAGCTAGACTTCTGTCTACTTCAGCACGCTGGTTGTTTAGTCGGTCTGCAGCACTGTTTAGTGCAAACTGAGTGTCTCCGGTCGGAGATCTCGCCCTTGGCTCCGAGGGACTTTGAGTGCCTGCTCGAGGAAGGTTTTTCCTTCAGTTCCAGTTGGTGATTTGCAGTGGTTTTCTGGTGGACGTTTTGCAGAGGAGCTGCCCTTTTGAGTGACTGCGCAGTCTAGGAGAGAGGACGCAGTTTCAGTTGAGGAGGACGCAGTCTTTGTTGAGCAGCTTTGTTGGGTGGTCATTTAGCAGTGGTTTCAGCGTTTTCCAGCTTTGAGGAGATTGCTATTTCATCCAGAGGTTTTGCAGGAGGATTCAGCCCCTTTTTCCCAGCGTCTTCTTGGGCTTCTGCACGGGAGAGACAGCGTTTTCTCTGGAGGGGGTTTATTTGGTGGATTTTCGGAGGTGGAGCATTTGCTTCACGATTTCTGGGTTTTGTCCGGAGGGTTGAGATCAGCTAGCCTTCCAGTTTTCAGCTCATTCCGGTGAGGGGATCAGCCCCTGGTTCCAGTACATTGCAGCAGCAGTTTTCTACGGCAGATTCTCCAGCCAGCTAGGACGCAGTCTCTATTGCAGCCATTCTTATTCTGAGAGGGTCTCCACTTGCCTTGGGCAAGGATAGGTGCACTCATTCTGATTATCTTTGTACCCATATACATGTATTCTCAGATTAATAAAATGGCTTAGTGTTCTGGCATTTTATGTGTATTTGTTCCATATTCTAGTTCCGGCATTTTGTTCTATATAGCTGCTTGTTATTTTGCTGTGTATTACTGTTTATTTCCCGTTGGGGATATTACAGTGGTATCAGAGCATAATTCTGGCTCAGCCTGTGGTCTATGACATTGGGAAAGAGATCATACAGAGGTTTGCTGGAATTTTCGAGAGCAATAGCAGTTGCAGTACCAAAAACGAAATTGGAAAAAAGGCCAAAATATAAAGGGTCAAATTTTGAAGTTTGGAATTAGAAGAAACATTTTCTGGGTTTTTCTGGGTTTTGGGCAAGGATCACCTTCCCAAATTCCTGGAATTTTCTGAGTAGTTTTCAGTGGGTAAATCGGAGGTCGAAGTTAAGCAGCAGTATGGTTTTGCAGCAGCCGTGCAGTTTCTGAGGAGCCTGTAGACACATAGCAGAAAGAGCCGATGGCAAGTGATGATGATGAGAGGAGATTTAGAAAGACACTCCTCCAACACATGCAGGTGATGTCACAGAAACTCACTGCGTTGGAGGTTAGTTTTCAGATCGGTAAGGGATCAGGTACTTCCCACCATCTGCCGGAGCATGATGCCACTCAGCATATGGCATCACATACACCCACACGTCCTACCATGCCCACATTCTTGCCAGAGGACACAGGGACAGCAGTACAGCGAGAGATAGATCCGGCTCGGATGGCTGGCCTTTTTGCAGAGTATCAGGCTTTCGGACCGGCATTCATGGATTCTATCACCTTCAGAGACTATATCCAGTTCCAGTATGGCATTAGATTCCGTGATCATCATCGAGGGCACAGGCACCACCGTGATGACCACCGCACAGCTAGTAGACCTCACAACTTTCACAGAGGGAACATGCGCTCACATGATGGGGGCTTACAGCGCATAGTGGACAGATTCCATCTACAGACATTTGACAGGTCATCCAGGCGCTCAGAAAAAGCTTGGGTGGACAAGTTGGATACCTCTTTCCAGCTTGACCGAGTATCGGAGAGGAAAACCATTAAAATGGTTACCTCGCACTTGGAGGATGAGGACACACAGGATTGCAGGGAGTTCGAGGATACACCTAGTGTGACACAGGACTCACCATCATTAGAGACCTCCTTGACCGTGTCGGTTGATGTGGTAGTGGAGAAGGTAGAGCCTACCTCAGTAGAGCCATCCATTGAGGTGATGACCGGAGTCGTGTCCGAGTCTTCAGGTGGTAGCAGCACACGACAGATGGGTGAGGCGTTAGGAGATATATCCACCTTCGATGAGGCACTAGCAGGTACAGAGGTTTTGGATGACGGTCGCAGACAGCGGTATCATCGGCTTCGGACGGACCTTCGAGTTCTGAGAGAGAAGGCCACGTCAATACGAGAGGCCATTTTGTTGCAGGACCAGGAGCTGGAGGGTATGAGAGTGACTTGTGCCAAGTTGGTCCGCATTGGGGAACGACTGGATTCCCTGATGGTACAATCAGAGGGCACTTTGGAGCGTCAAATCATTCCCCTTCAGGCATGCATGGATGGGACTAGCAGTGTTGTTGGGTCATCTCTTTCCGTTGGAGAGAGAGAGGCAGAGCCACCTAGTCAGATCTCATACGTTGACTTTGATAGCGGTACGAGACGATCAGAGTTGCACAGGGTACAGCATCCACATGTTGAGGTTGGATGGAGAGAGATTTTGAGTTGGTACTCGGTGGAGCAGGCTATGGAGATGGTGATGGATCCGAGTGTAGCTCAGTAGGAGTTTCTATGCATGGGGATTACAGGAACCCCAGATTGGCATTGGGATCCAGGTGGGATCACCTATCATTTCCTAGGCACATTGGTTGCCTGTGTCTTGGAGGGTATAGTTGGCCTAGCAGTAGAGCATGCGCATCTGCTAGGGGAGTTTCGGTCAGCTTCAGTGGCCAACCAGTTTATGAGCAGACACCCTAGGTCGTCTTGGTATGGCACTCGTACACAGGATCACGGGGTGGTCAACATACCTTGGCAGGAGCTTGTCAGAGGAGGTGGCATTGGCAGGCCACCAGATGGTGCCTTGTATGGGGCCAAGGATTCTTCACCTTTGTGTGGGGCACAGAGGACGCAGCAGAGCCGAGCAGTGGTGGTAACACTACTGACACACAGGGAGATTCACTTCTCGGACCCCTTGAGGAGGATTTGGAGTGATGATCCTTTCGTCGGCAGGTATAGTGATACGACGGTGGAGACGATGTTACCGATTGGTGGTAGTTTGACATGTAGGGGTACAGCTCTAGGTCATCACATCCAGGGATGTGTGGGAGCCTCTAGCATTGAGCGGTGGATTGCCGGTGGACATGGAGTAGCATGGTGGTGTACCATAGTGTGTGGGACTGCATTGTGGAGTAGGAGTATCCTACATCACATTGAGAGCATGCGGAGAGTGGCCGATGCCTGGACACAGTCAGGGCACGAGACGGTACAGGGTGCTACAGCAGTAGCACATGGTATCCAGCAGCATACCGAGGTATGTCTCAGTGTGCAGTGGCATGTTGAGGAGTATATGGATGATCAGTGGTATGCGAGGGCACACGGTACTACACAGCAGGGTCTTAGAGCATTGCTTCCAGAGAGACTCATGGATAGGGACATCGGGCTTACCTTTGGGAGTAGTTCACCCAGGATCGATGGAGAGACAGAGGAGCGATACTTGGCAGTATCTGTGGGGACTCACACACCTGACTCGCTTCGACATCACTCACAGGTACAGTTGATTATGTTTTCGATCTTTGGCACTTTGGGCGTGAGCAGCAGGGTATGCGAGGTTCACCCAAGATATTTGGATGAGACTCAGTACACTAGGCGAGAGACTTCTCAGCAGTGGCACCGGGTTGGTGTGCTAGTTGACAGCCACAGGTTGGGGGATGAGATGATCCTTGGCAGAGGTGGTGCATCAGTCATCACTGGGCCTACGCTTGGGGAGCAGGTCATGAGGGAGACATGCATCATTTTTCCCTCAGGGCATGTCGAGATCATGCATGAGCAGAGGACACGGGGTACAGCAGAGGTAGTATCCCAGTATGTGTCTGGGCTCCAGACACTGTATCGACACTTTGTCGAGAGGGTGGATGGCATGTTCGATGCAGATGAGATGGCGGAGGTAGAACAGGAGGGCATTCCTTCTGTATGCCAGGGTGAGGACTCCTTTTCACATGAGTCCATAGGATCAGTTGGGGTCGCTTCTGGGGAGCGAGGGCAGTCATGCGTGGATGATGACAGTAGACCAGAGCTATATTCTAGTGTCCAGGGTGAGCAGTCATGGGATTCTACGAGAGATACTCGGGGTGGAGAGTCACTTGTGACAATTTAGCTAGAGCAGCAGGTGATGGAGCCTGAGTCGACAGAGGAGGACACTACTCACATCAGGCATGATATTCCTTTGAGAGAGAGCCAGATGGACACTCACATCGAGTCTATGGTGGATATGCAGCTAACCGCAGGGTCAGTCATTGAGGAGGAGCAGTCAGCTGCATTGACATCGAGTACCGTGATAGCAGCTACAGATCCATATCCTCTGGAGATGTTGGAGGTAGATGTGATAGTTTGGCGGTGGGAGATGATTATGGGTTGGCGGCAACCTTCCAGGCATGTTCCACATGCAGTTGTTGTTGCTACATCAGATGCTTCCTCCAGGATGGACTGGCGGGAGATCATGAGTTGGTACCCTCTTGATGGTACGGTACTCTTCGTAGGGAGCACAGCAGAGCAGGGGCCCTTGGACATAGTAGATGTTACAGATCCCAGTTGGCAGGAGGGCACCGATTCTCATTACTTCAGGACTCCTTCCCAATGTCAGGAGAGCAGGGTCAGCATGGGATTGAGTCAAGACGTGGATTGGAGAGAGGTGATGGGTTGGTATGCAGTTGGAGAGGCAGCATATGCAGTCACAGGTACATCACAGCAGGAGCCCGAGAGCATGGATGCTTATTGGTGGTCTTCACCTCTTAGAGCATTAGTCATAGCCAGAGGCAGTGCACAGTCCGAGCCGTGGGACTTGGGCGATTATTGGCCACGGTGGCGATGGGATCCGGGAGGATTATTGGTTGGCTGGTACTGTGAGAGGTCACTTTGGGATCCTGGCATTGAGATATCCCTTCGTATCAGGGTGATGCAGAGGTCAGAGAGGTTTCAGTGGGACCCAGGCACATTTTGCAGTATCGGTGGGGAGCATCAGCTAGAGAGGAGGCTTGTTCAAGCGTTGCTTGAGGACAAGCAATTTTTGCTAGATGAGGATGCCACTTGGGAGAGCTTGTTTAATTTTACAAAGATTCATTTCCGCTGTTTGAGGACAAGCAACGTTTGTCGGGGACTGTATTCCTAATTAGCACCGCTAATTGGAATATTTGATTTTTGTATAGTTTTTCCTACTATAGTTAATTAATAAATAAAAGTGAGAAAAGGGGTCTAACTTCCACTTAAATAAAATAAAGTGTTTCCTTTTTCCTAGTTGATTGACGTTATAACTTAAAGAGGGGGCCTTGGGGGTCCACATGAGTATGAGGGGAGGCCTCACGCTGACCCAAGGTTAACTGCGCAGGCCAAGGAGAGTGAAGGACGCAGTCAAGGTTTTGGAGGGAGTTTAGCACTATAAAGGTGGGGTTCTCACCTCATTTGGTATTGTTGATATGATATTGATATTGAGAGCTAGACTTCTGCCTACTCTTGTGTACTTGCTGTTTAGCCTGGCCTGGCAAAGACTGTTTAGTGCAAACCGAGTGTTCCTGCTTGGAGATCTCGCCCTTGGCTCCGGGGGACTTCGAGTGCCTGCTCGAGCAAGGTTTTTCCTTCAGTTCCAGTTGGTGATTTGCAGTGGTTTTCTGGTGGACGTTTTGCAGAGGAGCTGCCCTTTTGAGTGACTGCGCAGTCTAGGAAAGAGGACGCAGTTTCAGTTGAGGAGGACGCAGTCTTTGTTGAGCAGCTTTGTTGGGTGGTTATTTGGCAGTGGTTTCAGCGTTTTCCAGCTTTGAGGAGATTGCTATTTCATCCGGAGGTTTTGCAGGAGGATTCAGCCCCTTTTTCCCAGCGTTTTCTTGGGCTTCTGCGCTGTTCCTGGGAGAGACAACGTTTTCTCTGGAGGGGGTTTATTTGGTGGATTTTCGGAGGTGGAGCATTTGCTTCACGATTTATGGGTTTTGTCCAGAGGGTTGAGATCAGCTAGCCTTCCAGTTTTTAGCTCATTCCGGTGAGGGGATCAGCCCCTAGTTCCAGTACATTGCAGCAGCAGTTTCCTACGGCAGTTTCTCCAGCCAGCTAGGACGCAGTCTCTATTGCAGCCATTTCTTATTCTGAGAGGGTCTCCACTTGCCTAGGGCAAGGATAGGTGCACTCATTCTGATTATCTTTGTACCCATATACATGTATTCTCAGATTAATAAAATGGCTTAGTTATTTCTGTATATATATGTTTCACTGTTCCATGTCACGGTTCGGTTTCAAGTTCTCTTTGCTTGTTTGTATTTACATTATTCTTGTTTATTTCCGTTGGGACATTCTGAATTGGAATTTGTATCATCATCAGGTAAAATTGTAAATATTTTAGTTTCAAATATCTAAAGAGATTTGAATCTTTGTCTATAACAATGTCCAAAAAATTAGCATGGTGATAAAATAGGTGAGAGTTCACACAAACAAAAAAATCGTAAAATTTGGAAAAAAAATCAATAAAAACCGGCAAAAATCAACAAAATAAAAAAAAATATTTTAAATCACCCCCTATCTACAAAGCAATGATTTTTTGGATCAAATAACAAAATATTTCGTGAATTTTGCAACATTGGTCTGTATTTCATTTATGTATGTGTGATAATTCACACACACATATATATATATCCTCCATGTCTTGTTTCCAGGGTCATTGATATATATATCCATGTATTGTTTCTGGGGTCGTCGATATATATATATAATGTGTCCTCCAGGT
The DNA here is from genome assembly GCA_034641835.2 of Pinus albicaulis. Lineage (NCBI taxonomy): Eukaryota > Viridiplantae > Streptophyta > Pinopsida > Pinales > Pinaceae > Pinus > Pinus albicaulis. Next base: position 13,194 of record JAXQQM020060974.1, read on the forward strand.
CTTTTTTTTGAGGTCGTTGTGTCACATGTCAGAGACTCATATTTTTGTGTCCTCCGTGTTCCGTGTCATCGGGAAAAGTGATTTAAATGCAATAGCATATAACATCAAAGAAGTATCCTTTGAATTATAAGATCAACAAAGAATTAAAGGCTATAGAAGAGATAAGTGAGGGATAGGTAAAATTTAGGTTTTTAATGGCCGAAAATGCATGTTACACCAATAAATATCTAGATGACAGCCCTATTTTGAGGGGTAAAACACTCAACTAATGCTAGATTTTCCCTTCTTAATTTATTAAATGAAATTCCTACCAATAGAACAATAACATATAGATGTAAAATTGTTGTAAAATGTAGATTTAGACCAAACCCTAACCCCAGCTACCAAGAAATATAGAAAAGAGAAATTTTAATTGGGCAATGGAGTCTCTTGGGGAAATGGAATCAATTAGGGCAAGGTCAATGATGGAAGGACCTAGATAGAGAGGGTGGAAGCCTAATTTGCTTCTCTTAGAAATCCTAGTGACTTCTTTTAGAGGAGATTTAAAGTCAAAAGATGCATGAAAACAAGTTCCTTTGATGGATTCTTGTTAAATTTTAGTTAATAATGGTATGTTCAATGCTTAACACAATTACTTCAATGTTCCTTTAGCAGCCCAATGACAATTTCCAATTTAGTTTAGCAATCACATTGACAGTAATTATAGATAGAACATAAAATAAAATGCAGAAGACAAGCCAAGACAAGAAGACACCAGATTTGGCAGATGCCAGGTAAAAACCCCAAGACGGCGAAAACCCTTTGATCAAATCTTCTTATTATTATATCAAATGTTCAACAGAGAGAGAGAGTACAAAAATCCAAAGCTGACTTGTCAAATCAAAGTCAAAACAACCTTGTCAAATATGCAATAAACTGCAACCAAATTCAACCCTAACCACAAAGTCAACGGTGGTCAAATCAATAAGAAAATGTCTCCTTTGAAGCTCAATCAAAGGCAGTCAAACACTACCTCTATTAATGGTCAAAGTAAAACCAAAATATTCATTAAATCTGCGATCAAACTTGGTCAACCTTGCGGTCAACGTAGGGCAAATAGCCCAAAAAATATTGGTTTCTATGCCAATGTGTACGGCTTTCCCAAACAGAAATCTACCCAGAAAATTGAAGTCTAAATATGCCTAGAAAGTCAAAGCCAACATTGGTCAACGCTGGTCAAACTACAATCACTTCCTGAAATTTTCGGCCCTGCAATTTTGTCTTGAAATTCGTCCTCCTTGCCACACGTGTGAGAGAGAGAATGCCCAATAGTTGTACGAACCAATGAGAGAAGGACAGATGTGTGAGTGATGATGATCACCATTGCAAACCACCCAGAACAACGCCAGTGACAATGGAAGACTCACATGCTGAGGACGACTTGAGAAGACATTTGTACACGGAATCATCATCGGATGTCATCATGTTCGACGAGTTTTAAACTACACTGCTATTCTCATCATTTTCTTCTTCAATCTTCAGATTCCGCAGCCCTGCGGGGATATTGTATAAATGTCACTAGCATGATGAATAAAGCCATGTAACAGGCCTAGGATGTTGGGACTCGATCAGCAAGCGAGTACACCTTGGAGTGTTTTTTTTACTTGGTTAATTATTCCTTCTTTTTAGCGGCGAATAATTTTCTAGGTTTTTTCACTCATTGCATTACCCCAAAGCCAGGGTGACGGCTTGAAGGTTGAGCCCCTAACACATCTTAGTGTCTAGAGTCAATGTATATTACCATGCTAGGTCATCTCTGAAATTTCGCGGAATTTGACTGGGTCTAAGTAGGATTTTTTAATAATTAAAAATTTCCCGCAAAATGGGATTTTTTAATTATTTTCTATGTAATGATGTAAATAAGTGGTCTTCGGAAATGTCTGGGGTGTGTGACCAGTTGAAATTCATCCTCAGAGACCCAACATTATCCTAGGACCCACTTTGAGGGTCAAAAAACGACTTATGGTCCCTCAAAAGCCGATTTTCCTAATGCCAGTGGAAAAAATTCAAAAAAATTCAAAAAAATTCATAATTGGAAAAATTTGGAAAATTTTCCAAAGTTAAAATAAGTCAAAATTTGACATGGGAATTATGTGGAGAGGTAAAGGGTGATGTGGCACCTATGTGGGTCCCACCACATAAGGTGTAGTAGGCTGAAGTCAACATTCCAAATTAGCAAGTCAAAGGAACTCATGAGATATACGTATGGCTAAAAATTCACTTTGGATTTAATTTGAACATAGTGGAATTAAAGTGCAAGGCATATTATAAAGTTGAAATTTTAATAAAGTTAGTGGGGGACAAAAAGTGTGACATGGCAGCCACATGGGAACTCAACTTAGCCAAGTCCACGGATCATCAACAAAAAGGGTTAAAAATCAGTTTACGTATTTGTAAAAGGAAAGTGGGGACAAGACATCCACATGGGATAGACCTTGTCTCCCACTTGTTCCCCACTAAACTCCACTTATTTGGCAGTCCATTGAGAAGGTACGCAGCTGATTTTGAAATCAGATTTAGTTGGGATAGTTCTGACACATGGGACAGAAGCTTGTCCCCTATTCATTATAACAATTTGCAGTTAACTCCACTAAGATGATACGCTGCCCAAATACTCAGCCAGTCTTCAAGACCACCTACAACAGTCTACTCCAGCATGTACGCGTTGATTAGAGGCAGCCAATCAAAAGCTAATACACAGATTTGTTTGGAGCTGTGGTTAGTAGTAAATATGCAGCAGTTAAGGATCAGCTTTGTGGAAAGTTTTGTGAGTTAATAAATATGCACAGGCAGTTAGAAGTGTACGCTGCCCATTTTGGAAGCCACCTACAGCAATCAAGCAGCCACTTGAAAATTTGTTTAAGCATTGAGATCTTCACCATTGCTACACTTGTCATTTGATTTTTCATTGGGATTTGCTCCCATAGTTCTATTTAAATGAGCCTTGGGCTCTCATTGTAACAGTGGATTTTTGAAGCTTGTGCTTATTGTTACTATGCCGAAATTGTTATTGAGCTGAATAAAGAAAAGTCTTTGGGGTTACTAGCTTCTCTTGTGGTGCATTCTTTGGTTGATGAGGTATACTTGTTTCATTTGATGTTGTTATTTATTTACTTCACATTGCAATCTAGTTGTTTTTTTCTTTGCATTTGCCTGAAGGCACTATTGTCTAGGGAGGGGAGATTTGTAGCTATCTCAGATCTCCTTTGGACTTGGTATGTTTTGTGCTCTTGTTGTAGCTTGTTATTTTCGATGAAATGACAAGCTCAACGTGGCCTCTATATGCCAAGTTTCTTTTGCACTAACAATTAGTTTGCAGAAATTGGTGTGTTCAAAGGACAGGTTGCCAAGTCCATTGGAGTGTGAAGACTTCTTTGGTTGAATCTGCACAGGACACGTCCTCAGGGTCTTGGTGAGACTGAAAATACGACCTAAACGTGTGTACGTTTTTACATTGGTGTCTCTGAGTGAATACGTACCCTCTAGTTTTGGCATTCGTGTCCTTGGATAGAATACTCGTGTCCTAGGTTTGGAATACTTGCCCTAACGTATTCCCCGCATTAGGACACGTTTTCCATGAAAAAATACAAAAATGACAAAAAATTCGTTAGTTTTTTGGCTATCAAAGGTATCAATTGGCTATCAACTGGCTCCGTCCCTGCTGCTGTAAAGGATGAGGAGACTATCCAACAAGCACATGGAGATTGGAAGATTGAAAATTTCAAATTTGTGTTCCAGCTGTAGGCAGACATCAAGCGAGAAGTTCTTCTTGGAGAACACTTCTTTTATTAATCTCAGGTTTTTAAATGTTATGTAAGGTAGTTTTTCTCTTATATCAGAATGTGAGGATCCAAACTAGTTTGTTTCATAGTTATATTTTCAAAACAATAATATCAGATTAGCTTTATTGGCACCATTTTTGAAATTTTAGGATTTCTTGGAACACTGACTTCTAAAAGTCCCATTTTGTATGTATTATCATACTATACGGTGCAGCCTTAAACTTTTTAATGCAAATTTTAACCATTTCAGTCGAATTAATTTGAAAAAAATTAAATAAATAAACTAAAACTAAACAGAACCAGATCCTGTAGCCTCTGATTGATGATGCTTCTGGAGCCTATGACTAATCACCACCTACCTTGAATCAGATAAGCTAAATTTCATCTCATTCATGTGGGGAAAAGGGATCAATTAAAAAGAGGAATAAATAAAATGGAAGCCATTATGAATAGAACAAACTGATAAATAGACAGACTCATTCTGCTCTCTAGAAGGAGTTCAAAATTCCTTCTTTTCCGTTTTAATGAGGCTGCAATCTCGACTCTCGATCTAGGGAAGTGTTGTTCCTTCTCCCTTGAAATAGTGATGCCTTTCCTCGTTTTCTAGGTGCGTTGAATTATTTCATGTCTATAGCCTGTGATTAATGATTTTTCTCGAGCCTGCGACTAATGTCCACCTACCTTGTATCAGATAAGCTGAATTTCATCTCATTCATGTGTGGAAAAAGAAATCAACTCACAGAGAAATGATAAAAGTTGAAGCAGTGAAACCATTGTGAGAAAAACGATTAGGCATGGGAACAGGGATGGGGGTATTTGAGTTAAATTTTAATGACTCATGAGTCATTGACTCATTGACTAATGACTATTGTTATAGCTTATGGTTTTAATGTGCTTGTAGCCTTGTAAGTTGTATAATTGTAATTTACTAATTTGTTAATATTAATTTATAAATTATTAATATATATATATATATATATATATAAAACGTGTCCCTCGTGTCTTGTTTTCGAGGTCACGGTGTCTCGTGTCGAATACTCGTATTTACGTGTCCTCTGTGTCTCGTGTCCTCGTGTCATGTGACTTCGGTTGGAATAAGTCAGCTCCAAGGATATCAGAGGTCTCACAAGTTGTTCAAGCCAACAATCTCATAAGACATCAAGAGATTTATCTAAAAGGGGGTTTCATGAGCCTTTTGCTTCTATTCCATCTCTAAAAAAAATTTCATATATTTCTTCTCTCATTTGTGCACATATCTATTTTATCTAGCATTTGAGGCTAAGTTGTTGGGTTTAAATCCTAATTCTCACTCACTAAATCAACTCTTTCAAGCTGTTCTTAGTGAGGGAATTTGTAACATAAAGTGTATTTTATACTTGCATTGAGTTCCTAACTATTTCTTTTGCATGCTAACTCTGTTGCTTGTTTGCCTGTAGGTGTTCTTGGAAGCAATCTAAGTTTGGAGAAAGGGAACTAAAGCATAGGCTAAGGAACACTCTTCTGTTTGGAACGTCAAATCCAAGTTCCGCCTTATCACTTCACCTCTACTTCTAAAGCCTCATTCTTTTGAGGAATTGTAACCGCCATTCACCTCAAGGCTTTAAGCCTTTACTTTGTAAACATCTCACAAGTAGATTTTTTTTAAACCTTACGCTTGTAACTTTGGGAAGGAGCAAATTTTAAAATGCTTATTGTAAGCTCTTCCCAATCCCCTCATTTCTATAAGAGGGCCTCATTTTCATTAATAAAGAGCTAACTGTTCTTGAGGGAGCTTGGGAAGTTTTTCCCATGGTATCTCACCTACTCATTTAGAGGGAGAAAATCTTCTTGAGTGGGTAACTTTCTTTTGCTTTGTTTTTCTTTTAATTTTCTCAAACTAAATCACTTGCATTCATCATTTCGTTTGCTAATCTAGTCTAGTTGCATGTGAATAACTCATATGTTCATTTCGTTAATTGCTTAGATCACATAGTCATTTAAATTTCCTAATTTTCAATCTCATTTGCCATCACTTACTTATGTTTTGTGATCTACTCCTCATTTGGATAAGTTTCACAACATACTACAAGTAAAGAAGCATAGCATTTCAATTTATGGCAACTTGAGTTATTGTTCTAACTATGAAGCATATTTAATTGAATCATCTCCATCTTTTACACAACAATTGCAAACTCATTTCCATATCATTTAGGCATTTCACTTTGCATGCTAGACTTGCGTCTCTAAAAATTAACCTCCAACTTAAGTTGGTTGTATAGACATTAGGGACCCTCCACCCCTATGGACTCCTCATTGTGAGATCCGAATTTCGGGCGAGGGTGAGGTCTGGGGACAGGAGTTCAATTGTAACATTGCTTTAGAACTAATTAATAAAATAAACCAAGAGCACTATCTTATCACATTTACATTGCAAAGTTCCCAAATTTTCTTTTGCTATCTTGACGGTCTAAAGATTCACGTGCAAATATTATCTCAAGAAGCACTTTGATGCAAGCATTTTTTAAATTCCTTAAATTTTGCAACAAGTTTAATTCTATGGTACTTGGAAATTTGCTTCTACATACAATTTCAGTGCATGTTGTCATTTTAATGATCATTATGTTTATGGATAATTGATATATCTCGTTTCATTGGCAAATACCCTTATTTGGTGTTGCAAATTTAATTGCATATTGTGATCTTGGTCTAACACTTCCTTTGTGGGATTATTGTCATTATATCTTGATTTTTATTTTTGAGCAAGCATTTGTTATCTACTTTAAAGCATTGGTCTATATTTTGAACAAGTCATTGAATATTGCTCATATACTTATATGCTTGTTTACATATTGGAAATCAAGTCATCTTTGATAAGTAATTCCTTCTAATCAATTCTCCTAGAAATCTCACATCTTTAACTTAGTTTTCCTTTAGGGACCACCCCCCTTAGCTAACCTAGGAGATAGCTTAAACGGAGAGAATTGGGAATAGGTGACAGCCCCTTCTCTGAGTTCCTTGCCACCATTGCGAAGTTACTGTGGGGTTGCAGAGCTTTCCACTAGCGCTTAGGTAGGTGTGGCGGCAACGTGCTCTGCAATGTGAAATGAGGTGAGAGGACACTTGTATTTATACAAGTCATTGAGGGCGAAGTGTCACATCCATTGGGCTTCATGAGCGTACATGATGATGAGGTCGACCTTGACATTTCGCACATGTGGGAATAAATTCAAAAAAATGTTTCTTCTTGTCCAAATTTGATGATATTTAGGTCGATTTTGGTCCTCTCGAAAAGAGGAATTCAACGCAATAATCATCTCCATCAAATAAGTTGTCCAATAGTGGAATTTGGCCCTAGTTTCCAATTTTAACACTTCCTCTCATCTAGGGAGAATTCCACCTATCAATCCATCTGTCATCATAGATCATCATACCATCTAGTTGCCATATACCATCTTTGTATCTCGTCTCAACTCTGTTGAACAATGATGTAATAATGAAGAAGAATTGATCGAGAATGAGTCACAAGACCTTGCCACTCTCCACTAACAAAAGTCAATCCAAGGGTAGAACCCCAATCAAATTTGATCCTAAATGATCAAGTTGTTGAACACCATGCATCCTAGACAAAGGGAGTACGAAAGTACACGATGCATACATCCGTAGTGCTATGGTCTCTATCCACTTTTCCCCAACTCATTGGCCAAATGAGAGGTACTTCCCATGAAACCCGGACTACATGGGAAGGATGTATGGTGGGGCATCAGCAGGAGAAGGTGAACCACTCATCCTGCTCATATGCCATAGGAGAAGGTGAACCACTCATCCTATGCATATGCGTCATCAATCGTAGGGGAAGGTAAACCACTCACCCTACACACATATCAACCATCATGGGGTATCACAGGGGAAGGTCAACCACCCAACTTGTACATAGTGCACCAATAGGGGAAGGTGAACCACTCACCATATGGTCGCTCATAACTCCAAGAAGTACCCCAAGCCCCCAGGAGCTCCCAGAGCTCAATGTTCAATAACATGTTGATTTCTGGTAACATCGATTGTGCTCTAAGTCTCAAATTTTGCAGGGAGGCTTAGACACATGTATTCCAAAATACGTTTTGGGAAATTCCACCCGGATGGGGTTTTATTAAAATAACAAATTATTTTTAATGGGAGCCTAAGTCTAAACTTAACGAATTAAAATAATTAAGGTATATTAATCAGTGTTATCGGAACGGAACCGATTTCGGAAAACCGGCCAGTCCAATCGGTTTGGAGGCAAAACCAGCCCGAACCGGCCCTCTGAACCGGAAATGACCGGTTTGGTACCAAACCAACCGGTTTCGACACCGAACCGGTCGGTTCTATACTAGTTCGGTTTGGAAATCGGTTCCACCAGTTCACAAGCCTGAGTATTAAATTTTTTTAATTTTTAAATATATCTTTTTTTAAATTATTATTTTTCCTAGTTACTAACGCTACCCTAGGCCCCCTAAAGCTACTTAAACACCCCCACCCCCTCTATTTCACTCACACTATTCATTCGAGTGTTTTGCAATTCTTGAGCTGAGTTCGGTGAGGAGAATTCAGAGAGTTTTTTGTAGGGTTGTTATAAGGGAGATTTTTAGTAGATTTGAAGCGTTGATTGGAGTCTTGGAGAGTTGTTGGGTTGGCAGATTTGAAGAGCTGATTGGAGTCTTGGAGAGTTGTTGGGTTGGCAGATTTGAAGAGCTACTTCAAAGATTCTTTTTTTCCCAAATATCTTTGGGTTTTCTTCAGTGGTTTTTGCAACTAGTGAAAGACTTTTTTTATTTTGTTGGGGCTACTACATAGTTGATTTCAAAGGATTTTGGAGCTGATTTTCTCCAAAATTTTAGAGGGTAAATCAAGGGCCATGGGAATCAAGCCATAATCCCATTGCAGACTTGGATCCTACTCATTCTTCAGATAAGGATAAGGAGGATGATCAAGATGATGATTCTGATGATGATTGATGATTTGATCATTGATTTGTTGTCGTTATAGCTTGTAGTATTGTAGGTTGTAGTATAATGCTATGATCTATGATGTTATTTTGGACTAAAAAGGCCTTTTAGAGCTTGCTTCTTCATGTTTGTAACATTTTTGTTTCAACGATGTTTTGCACTAAGTTCTATTTTGGTTGTATGCACTAACTTTCTATATAAATGAGAACTTTTGCATATTTGTGTATAAATGGTTTGGATTCATATGGATGCACATGAATATATGTTTTTTCTTTAAAATATGAATATTTTGTGTTTTCGGTAAACTAGTTTTTTTTTTTCGGTTTTTTTCCGGTTTCGACCGTTTCCCAGTCCACACAGTTTTTTGGTTTGATGACCGGTTCGATTCCGATAACATTGATATTAATAGAACTGGGTGTGATTATTCTAGAAAAAGATGATGATCAATTCAATTTAATCTTAGCCCTTGATTATATTTTAATCTAGGTCGTTGATTTCTCAACGAGAAGGTTATAAGAGAAGGCTTGATGGGCATTTGAAAAATACATTGGAGAGAGTCCAGAGATCGATTTCTCAAGTGAGCAGCGCAGAGCAGCCGGAGAGATCATCGAGTTGATTCTACGCAGTGAGGGGCACCCGGAGAGATCATCGAGTTGATTCTACGCAGTGAGGGGCACAGATAGTTTCAGTTGGAAATTTTTCCTGAGCCAAGAATACATTGTAGAGAAGGCAAATAAGAGGACAAAGAAGAGGTAGCATAGGGGCTACGCTGGGCAGCGCAAAGCCACACAGAGGCAGTGCTAAGCCTCTGAAGAGATCTGCTATTTTATTGAGGATCAGTCAGATCTAGTGCTAGAGAGTCGAGGTGTGAGACCGAAGAGGCAGAAGATCAACATCCAACCAGCAGAAAGACCAACCGAAGGGAGTGACGTTGTCCCTAGCCAGAGTGATGCAGATCTGCGCAGAGGCAGCGTGGGGCTTGTCAATTCAAGGTTGGGTCAGTGGAGAATTTCTAGTGTTAGTGTGAGGTCATTTTCTCACTAACTCTCTGTCAGTTATTTTCTTTGTATGGATGGTCAGTAAGGCATCCTAGATTGTATTCAAAAACTACTGCATAATATTAAAACCCTCAGTTGCTGCACCAGTTTTCCCGCATTGGGTTTTTCTAGGGACATTGTCCAAAAATAATGGTGTTATATGTGTGTGTTTGTTTCCTTCTTGCTTAGTACTTGTTTCCACAGTATTTTTTATGTTGTGAAGGTTGCAGTAGTATTTATTTCGATGTTTACTATGTAACACCATAAATAGTTTGATTCAGAATTAACAAGTAGAAGAAATAATATCAAATTGTTGCAGTAGGGATTCCGATCTAGAAATTTTCACAGTCAAGTGGGACCCTAATGGGAGGGTCTTTCCACGACTCCAAGTCTCTCCCAAAAGGCTAATAATTTGACCTTCCCTAAGGGCTTTGTGAGGATGTCTATGACCTGCTCATCATTCTTGATGTGTTGGAGCCTTATTGCTCCCCATTGTACCATATCCCGGATAAAGTGGCACCTGATATCAATGTGCTTGGAGCGGCCATGGAACATGGGATTCTTAGAGAGGTTAATCCCACTCTGGTGGTCGTAGAAGGTTACAGTGGTATCCAACACGTACTCAAAGAGATCACTGAAGAGCTTCCTTAACTAGACAACCTCACAACATACCATACCAGCTACAATGTATTTGGCCTCGACCTTGCTTAGAGAAACCGATTTTTGCTTCCAGCTCATCCAAGAAATTGAAACAGACCCTAATGAGAAGCAACATCTAGATGTGCTTTTGCAATCTACCACACTGCCAGCCCAATCAGCATCAATATATCCATGTAGCCTCAAATTCCCGATAGTGTATCTTAGTCCATAGTTGATTGTGCAATGGAGATACCTCAAAATATTCTTAGCAGTAATCCAATGTATGACTCAACATATTCATAGTGAAGCATATGTTTAGACGGGAGTTTACCAAGAACATCAGGGTCCCCACAAGTTGTCTATATTCAGAAGGGTTTGCCAATTCAAACCCAACAACACTTCCACATAGTTTCTTGAAGTTGAGTTCCATCGGAGTAGATACCGACTTGCAATCCACCATCCCACATCTTTCGAGCAACTTCACAATGTATTTTTCATGAGAAAGGAAAATCTCACCTGGATTTTGCCAAACTTCCAGCCTTGGAAGTAGTGCATCTAACCTAGGTCCTTCATCTCGAACTCGAAAGCCAATTCCCTCTTGCATTGATAAATGAGAGGATCTGCACCTGTCAAAAAGAGATCATCTACATAAAGGACCAAAATGAGAGGCATGTCCTCTTCAACTTTGAAGTATAGGTTAGGATCAACATCGCTCCTTGTAAATCCCAGCTTCATAATATAACTATCAATCCTCTCATACCAAGCCCTATGGGCTTGCTTCAACCCATAGAGGGCTTTCTTCAACTTGCATATGTGTGTCGTTAGATCTTGAGCTTCAAACCCCTATGGTTGTTCCAAGTATACTTCCTCCTTGAGCACGCCATGTAAGAAAGCAGTCTTAACGTCCATTTGATGTAGGCTCCATCCTTGAGTGGAAAGTAGAGCAATAATAGATCTGATAGTGGTATATCGGGCAACTGGTGCAAATATCTTGTCATAGTCCACTCCTTCCTTTTTAGAGAAGCCTCGAGCAATGAACCTGACCTTATACTTTTCAACACTCCAGTTAGCTCCATGTTTAATTTTGTATAGCCATTTTGAGGTGACTATGGACTTGTCCTTGGGTCTAGGCACCACTTCCCAAACATCATTCTTCATGATAGATTCATATTCCTCATTCATCACATCCTTCCAGACTCACTGCTTTACAGCTTCTTCGAACGTACATGGCTCAGTTTGAACAATCGTACTCATAGCAACTAAGTACCCTTGATACATGTTTGGCTTCTTACTTTCACGGAATGTCCCTCTTGGAGAAATATGTCTTTCAGCATATTCAAGAGTATCTTTGAGCCATAAAGGTCTTTTCCTTGAGGTAGAGGGATCACTGGGAGGTGGATCAATGGGATGCATCAAGCCTTCAACATTGGGCATTGGCTCATCTGTCGAAGTTTCATCCCACTTTCCTGCAACATCATCATTGTCCTTCCTTAGGATAGGGAGATCTCTGGCTTTCCCAAGGGCAGTATCTTCATCGAAAGTGACATCATGGCTTATTTCCACTTCTCTTTGACCAGGCACATAGATTCTATATGCCTTTGAATTTTCACTGTAGCCAACAAATGTACCTTTCTTCCTAGATGGTTCCAACTTATTTCTTTTCTCTTTAGGAACATGAAAATAAACGGGTCAACCAAATATCCTAAAATGAGAAACATCAGGTTTCTTACCAGTGAAAACTTCTTTGGGTGTCTTGAAATCCAATGCTTAATGTGGGCTCCTATTTTGAACATACACAGCAATGTTAGCAGCTTCACCCCATAAGAACTTCGATAGCCCTTGATCATGGAGAATGGCATGGGTGGCTTCCATGATTGTTTGATTCTTCCTTTCAGCGACTCCATTTTGCTCAGGAGTGTATGGAACAGTTGTCTCCATCTTAATGCTAGCCTCTCTGCACAAGTCATTGAATTCATTTGATTTATATTCGGTTCCATTGTCGGTCCTCAATATTTTGATCTTCTTCTCTTTTTTATTTTCCACCAATGCTTTGAAAGAACAGAACCATTTGAACACTTCATCCTTCTTTTTCAAGAAATAGATCCATGTGTTGCGTGAGAAGTCATCCACATAGATTGCATAGTATAAGTATCCTCCCAATGATGTTACAGGCAACATACTAGATAGGTCATAATGGACCAATTGAAGAATATTGGTAGTTTGGCTTTCACTAGAAGGGAATGGTCCCCTTGTAAGTTTCCTAGTTGCACAACGCTGAAAAACTCCTTCATGATTCATGTTGAACTCGGGCATACCTATCACCATCTTCCTTAACCGAGGTAAGGCTTTGTAATGAAGTTGGGTAAATCTTCGGTGCCATAATTCAGAATGAAGAGAAGTATCGCAAGTCAAGGCTCCCAAAGGACTTCCTCCAACTTGATAGACACCATCAACCCTAAATCCAAGTGTGAATGCATCTTCAGGGTTGCTTTGCCAAATACATAACTTTCCATCAATGAATGCTACCTTGAAGCCTTTATCTTCCATCGCAGAAATAGACATCAGGTTCTTCTTCAAATCAGGCACATACAACATTTCTTGTACATGAATGGTTTGACCTTGATTCAAGTAAAGAGTGACAGTACCTATGTTGCACGGGTACTGCTCCCAACCCCTGGAAATCACGTACCCCAATCTCCGACGCTCCTAGGAGCTTGGGAGTTGATACGAAATGCTTCAAAAACAAGGGGAGCTTCTTCAGGTACGTGGGAGCTTTTCGAGAGCATGACGGTGAGATATTTTGAGTTTCCAGAATGTGTGCCAATGGGGAACACCGATCTTGAGCATGTGGGAGATCCGCTCCATCGAGGAGCATCTAGACGGACATGGATGGACCAATCTATGTAACTCATTGGAAAATGTTGTGTAATTATGCTTGAGTAGTTATATCCGTATGTCTCTTTGTGTATTCGTGCTTGTGTGATTGCTGGTGGAGAAGAGATTAGAGAAGCAGAGTAGATGAGTTTACTAATGAATTTGCAAACTATGTACATTAATCACCTGTTGCACATCCATTCAATTGGAACTTTGTAGATTAATCACTATAGCGCAACCAGGTACGTCAATTGCAATTGCGGGTACGCCAAGGTCAATGATAAATTTGAAAGTTTAATTCTAATTTGTTGTTGTAAATTTACTATGGTTGCTCTAGTGACATTGTATGGATTATTTTTGATATTTCAATTAATTTATGTTATTAAGTTTAAATTTGAATTTGAATTCCAACCAAATATTAGAGAAAAAAATAATAATAATTTAAAAATAATCAATATACTTCAAAAAAATAATTCCAAATATTTTGAAATTTACCAAATCTAGTTGTTCATGCCTATTTCTTTGGTCTTCCCCGCTAAATTGGTCGCTCTCTCTCGGTTGGCATGCCTTTAGATGATATTGTTGCATCTGATGATGATGATAATGATGATCCAGTACCTACTGATGCTCAAGCCCATATGAATCTCCTTAATGCTGAAGATCGTACTCTATGATCATCTTAAGATTTGTATTTTTGTTGCTATATTTTGGCTCTTGGGTATTTTGAATTATGTACTACTTTAGGCTTTTGCCTTTTTTCTAGTATGAACATCGATATGATTTGGGTGGCTTTTAGTTTTGGTTTTAACTTTTTATGGTTGTCTCTTGAATTATTTAAAAATTCAATTTAGTATGTACATTATTTAATGTTTACATTTTATTTTAAAAAAAAAGAATATAATATATATTAATTTCAATTTTTTAAATATTATGTTATTGTCAGTCCCAACTTGACGTTTCCTGTAAATTTGGGAAAAACTTCTACCTGTACCGGATACTCATTCCCACACACCCAAAGTACCCACGTACCGGAAACTCGTGCAACATACAACAATACCTATCCCTTTCACGGGGTAGGTGACATTATCTCCAAGTATGATCTCCAAATTAGTCTTCCTTTCAATCAAATTTGAGAGGGCCTCTTTGTACCCAATGAAGTGCCTTGAGGCTCCACTATCAATTAACCAATGATCCAAAGTATTTGAAGGAGAGAGTATATAGAGCAAAAATAACATAAAACTCCTTTTGTTTTTCTACAACATTACTTTCCTCATACCTGGAATTTCTCAACCTTGTGGGAGGTCGACCATTTCCATAAAGAGCAGCGGGAGCATTCCTCTTTCCTTTATTGCTGAACCTGTTGTTCCTTTGACTTCCATTGCCTTTGAAATTGTTGTTGTTGTTGTCGTCATCTCTTGGAGAATCCTTCTTGTGAGAACACTCTCTAGCATAGTGGTCAAACCTATTACAATTGTAGCACCTTCCTTTCCTTCCTTCTTTGAATCCCTGCTTGAACCCTTGACCTTGTTTTCTTGGAACAACATTATTTTTCTTCTTTGCATGAGCAAAGAATGCAGGAGGTTTGTTTCCATTTGAAGGCTTGTCTCTGTCCATCATCTACATCTCCTCTTGAGTGCATCCAGCCAATAATTCATCAAAACTCGGTATCTTATCATTGTTGAGAATGGTGGTGTTAAACACATCCTATGCTCTTGAGAGACCTCTAAGTGCAATGAGAGTGAGCTCCTTGTCAACAATAACTTCTCCAATAGATAGTAGGCCATTCTTGATTTTTGTTATTCTCATAAAGTAGGATTGGATTGACTCCCCTTTATCCATCTTGATGTCCTTCAACTTGTTCTTGAGAAAGAGGATTTGATTTGCATTGTTCACTTTGAACATCTCAACCAGCTTATCATACATCTCCTTAGATGTTCCCATATCAGAAATATAGGCAACCAAACGCCTTTGAATGGATTCTATGATAATTCTCTTAGCTTTAACCTCACTTTTCTTATACTTTGTCTTAGCAGCAGCATGTGCATTTGGAGGAGGCTCAACCAGTCTTCTCTGCACATAGTCCATGGCATCATGCTCTTCAAAAGTAAAGTCCAAAGTCATCTTCCATGCATGATAGTCAGATTTTTCCTTGAGCTTATCCTCAGATTTGAAGTAAGATGTAGTAGCCATTGAGGCTAGTCCAATGATCTTGTCTAATAGATCTCTCTTAGTGATTGATTTTCTCTCTCTTGCTTGGGCTTTGTCTTCACCTGGGCTTTGATACCATGTTAAATTTTAGTTAACAATGGTATGTTCTATGCTTATAGCACAATTACTGCAATGTTCCGTTAGCAGCCCAATGACAATTTCCAATTTAGTTTAGCAATCACATTAACCATAAATCACATTGACAGTAACTATAGATAGAACATAAAATAAAATGCAGAAGACAAGCCAAGACAAGAGGACACCAGATTTGGCGGATGCCCGGGAAAAACCCCAAGATGGGGAAAACCTTTTGATCAAATCTTCTTATTATTATATCAAATGTTCAGCAAAGAGAGAGTACAAAAAGTCAAAGTTGACTTTTCAAATCAAAGTCAAAACAACCCTGTCAAATCTACAGTCAAATTCAGCCCTAACCAGAAATTCAATGGTGGTCAAATCAGCAGCAAAATCTCCTTTGAAGCACAATCAAAGGCAATCAAAATTGGCCTCTAACAATGGTCAAATTCAGCCCAAAAGAGCCATAAAATCTGCAGTCAAACTTGGTCAACCTAAAGTCAACCTTGCGGTTCACACAGGTCAAACAACCCAGAAAATCTCGGTTTCTATGCCAATGTGTATGGCCTGCCCAAACAGAAATCTTCCCAGAAAATTGAAGTCAAAATCTGTCAGGAAAGACAAAGTCAACACTGGTCAAATTCCAGTCACTTCCTGAAATTTTCGACCCTGCAATTATGTCCTGAAATTCGTTCTCCTTGCCACACGTGTGAGATAAAGAGAATGTCCAATAGTTGTATGAACCAATGAGAAAAGGAGAGATATCTAAGTGATGATGATGCCAAATGAGGTGAGAGGACACTTGTATTTATACAAGTCGTTGAGGGTGAAGTGTCACATCCATTGGGCTTCATGAGCCTACATGATGATGAGGCCAACCTTGACATTTTGCACATGTGTGGGCATAAATTCAAAAACACATTTTTGCTTGTCCAAATTTGATGATCTTTAGGTCGATTTTGGTCCTCTCCAAAAGAGGAATTCAATGCAATAATCATCTCCATCAAATGAGCTGTCCAATAGTAGAATTTAACCCTAGTTGCCAATTTTAACAATTCTTGAGTTCATGAAAAATATTGCACTTTTTAATATGGCACGAGACAAACCCTAATCTCATAAAATAGCATGCAAAATGGATGAAGATAGCATTAAACTTACACAATATGAATAGGAATCACTTCATCAATCCAAAAGAGAGTCTCTCCATGTAAAAATATCCTCCCCAAAACATTTTGCACCATTATTTATCCATTTTGTCGAAGAGAGAAAGAGAAAAGAGCCAATGTGCACTCAATCAAGAGAAGAGAGTTGAGTGTGGGTGATGATGATCCAATGAAAATGACTTCCCTCTATTTATATGAGGGCAACCAAGTCCTTTTTCACTAATATACCATGAAAATTCCCTAAGAGTTTGCTTGAAGCATTCAACAAGGCTAATAGGTCACAAGCCAACCTAAAGATAGCTTTACAAATGATAAATCATAATAAAAATGTCATAAAAACCCCACACATGTGGGAGGAAAGGCTCTCCAACATGACGTCATCCTCCAAAATGGGAATCTCCATCAAGCAAGTGACAAAGTAGGTCCAACAGTGCTCCTCACTCCAAGGGACATCATCATAGTGCATGGGTACATCTCCAAGCAACATCTCCTCCACCAAGATGTTATCATCAAGAAGGCTCTTATGTGGTTACAAGAACTTTATGGATGTGTTCTGTCTCTCCTTGGCATTTTGTGTGGCTGTTACAAACATATTAGATCTATCTGATAAATTCTTGTTCTTCGGTGGTTTAATCATGTTTGCTTGACCATTTTGCAAGTTCTATTCATCACCTCAGCTACACAGCCCAAGGACAAGGCACTAGGTCTTGCTTGGATTCCCATTCTATATCTAAAAAGACTCAAAATATTATCATTCTGCAGATCCGACTTTGATATCAGCATTTAAAGGAAAGGGTCTGTAGTCTTATTAGGGATTCCCCCCCTTGTCCCAAAGAAGATACGGCCTAATATGAGGAGGATAATCACTGAGGTGACAATGGGTGATGTCATCAAGTTTCCCTAGGGTTCATACTTAATGTCTGGACTTTAAATATCTTTGAACACAGATTTTAGAGGTAACATGTCCCTCGTGATCATAGCAAAATTTTCCTCCTTGAGGGGAAAAATGAAATCAACACATCCAGACCACTAATGCAAACATAAATTTACTTGTTGGGTCTTTAAATTTTCAAAATGAATCCAGAATTATTAAATAGTGCCTCATGTTGTCCACAAGGTTCACTTAAAGAGATGAAAACCAAGTTGGGAAATACTTCCATCAATTTGGAAAGAAAACAAATGCTATGCCATTAAAGCCTATCGACAATTTCAGTTCTTTGAAAACACTAAGTTTTCTGTTATAAGTAACATTCCAGAATTATTCAAAAACATTAGCTGCATTTTCCGAGTATTTTGAAACAAGCTTTCAGCACTTTTATAATGATAAGACTTTGACCTTTTCAGGAAATTACATGACCACATAAATGATATCAATGCTGTTAAATTGCCTTCTCTTTTAAATGAGAGTAGATAAAAAAAAAATAGCTGACATATAAAATGGGTACAGTTCTATTAACGAGTTCTCATTTGCTTCACCATTGAACTTGAAACAGAACTTGGCAATAGTAGGAACATATAAATATGCATGCACTAAACAACCCAGCAATTGAGCCAATTCATGTACCTCTGGTTTTGCAGACAAAATTGCTCCAAACTGCTGCATGAGTTCAGGTGGACTGCTTTTGTCAATTTCAGCCCCCAGTATTGCAAGTGGTGCTTTAACCACTGGTGCAAATCATAAATCTATTTGTTAATTTTTAAAGCCTTATTTTAAGTTTAAGAACAAGAATAAACTAAAGATATCTAACTCCACCTGTAAAAGATGACGAAACAATAACAGATGGGCAAGCCAATGCCCATGTGGTAGTGTACACTAAAGACTTGACTCAGTTTATAGAGAGACATTGCAATGAGCTTTATATCCATACCTTTAATATCATCAACTGTTAAAAGTGATGGATGTAACAACACTCCTGCTTTCAGAACTTCTCCCTTAGCTAACTCCACTACCACTTTGGCTGCCATTATGATTAGCAATTTAGCAGTAGTGTTAGTCTTCTTCAGTAGAGTTACCACACCCATGTCCATATCTATATCTGTTTGAACGCATTCTAAAGAACAATGTCTAATTTCATAGCATCAAGCATCTTATAAGTGAACTTATACAAAGGCTCTATATGCATGTGGAGTCCACCATGATGTAAGAAATCCAGTCTAATTTTCATAATCACTATACAGAGGGATGCAATGGAATCATTTCTCACCTCCCCAGCAAAAGCCAGCTGCACCAATAGCAGATATGCCTCTGCTTTTCAAAACCTCTATAACTTTGGTGGAGTCCTCAAATGCCTTGGCCTAAAGAAGCATAAAAGTGGCTAATCAAAAATTCCATTCCCATTTTTGTAAACAGTGCAGTGCATCTAAGATATTGCAAGATTATAAATGAGAAACAAGAGTATATTGTAATTCAAGAACCTAATTTGAGCCACTCAACGTATTTCCAAATAATGTATCTTAAAATAACACAGGTACCCATTTCAAATCCAACATTTAAGATCGCATAGCAACAGGGATTGCTGCTGGATTAGCAAGAGATAAAGCAATGTTCTGTATGCAAGCATACAAATAAATTAAGGGAAAAAGGCATTACTGGCTCATGACGTTTAAGCCAATCTTGAACCCCAGCAAAAGGATTGTCACCACTGCCTAGTATGAATGGATCCCCATAAAAATAGTCAGGAACAACGACAAAGTATCCAGCCGCTGCTACTTTGTCAGCAAGCTTCCTATGGCCACATTTAAACACTGTTCAGAATATTTAACATATCAAAGTGTCTTATATAAGTTAAATTGACCCACAAGAAAGACTAGAAACCAATATTTCCATATGAAGATTTCCTACAATATTCACTAGTTTCTAGAAAGATGCATGTTTGTTACATTACACACAAACAGGGTAGAATCACCACACTTCAGTTTTGTAGTTGCTAAAGACATAAAAAAATTCTGAAGTCTGTAAAAGTTGCATTAACATTGAAATTTACTTGTGGATATTGATCAGAAATTATTGAAGAAAGAAAAATGCAAGAGATGAGATGTTTTCTCATTATAGAAGCCAGTATTTAATACATATTTGGGCATGATGTATGTAACTCCCAGAACATTTAGAAGTATGTCTTATCATCTACCAGAGTTAATTAACCATTTCACCTTATTTAACTAAACTAGCCTAAGTTACACTCATATTTAATTTTACCTAGGACTAAAATTTAATTATTTACATAAGTCAGGGTAGAGATGTTTTCTCATTATAGAAGCCAGTATTTAATACATATTTGGGCATGATGTATGTAACTCCCAGAACATTTAGAAGTATGTCTTATCATCTACCAGAGTTAATTAACCATTTCACCTTATTTAACTAAACTAGCCTAAGTTACACTCATATTTAATTTTACCTAGGACTAAAATTTAATTATTTACATAAGTCATCATTAGTCATCATGTTCTAACTTCTATTAGCCCTCATTAATGACCAATTTCTAATTTATCCTTATCAAACTTTACAAATTTATCCCTCCACAAAAGCTTGGTGAAAAGATCAGCTTGCTGACCCCTAGAAGAACAATAAAAGAGAGTTCTCTCTGTTCTGCATCTTATCCCAGCCAAAGTGATGATGAATCCCTATAAGCTTTGTCTTCAACTGGTCAATTGGATTTTTCACCAGCTTCAATACTTCCTAATTTTCAGGGTACAGGGGGGTTATTCCATTCTGTTGAGCTCCTCTATCTGCAAGGATCGTGTAATATTCCTACTTAGGAAATACAGTGATAAACAAAGAAAAAACTGACATGCACACACAAAATTCAGAAATACAAGTAGACACGGAGAAAATCTCCAAAAACACCATCCAGCTGAGCCATTTTATTATATATATGGAACAATAGTACAATGGGGTATGAAAGGAGTGCACCTGGGCTTGCCACAATGGCAAGCTAGACAAGCCCCAAGTAGGAAAATACAATGCCCTGATGTGGAAATGAGCTGCCCTAAATATGCCCTGCGCTGCCCTGGAGAAACTGCTCTGTCTGCTGGAAAGAAACTTCTGAAAGACCCTCCTTTGGTGGTCAGAAAAATTCTGCAAAATCAGCCTCGGGCTTCTCTCAACAAACCCACCAAAACCTAGAAAGGGTTTGGTCTAGATCTGACCCCCGAAATTGACCCCCAAATACCACTCCTCAACTAGCTGGGAAATATGGCCTTTCTGGAAAATCACTGTAGCAACCCTCCAATCACACCAAAATGCTAGACTTTACTCCCCTAGATGACTTCCTCAAATTCCCTACACAACCTAGCTCCACAAATCCTCTCCTCAACTCCCCAGGTGTGCCAAAAATTAGTCTCCTGCGCAGGCCTTGTGTGAAAAATTCTGAGCATAGAAATCCTACAACTAAATATTGATTTACTTCTCCTACTTGTTTTATTATACACAAGTTATATAACCAAAAATATTCAGAAAAACATCGAAGTAAACTCAACTAGCGGCCTACACAAATATAGATCATTTAATGAACATCATACACATATGACAAAGGACACACATGATTTTTCGGACAAATGTCCCCGGAAAAATCCAATGTGGGAAAACCGGTGCAGCAGATTCTGAGGGTTTATTATTATTAAGCAGCAATATTCTGAGTACATCTAGGGTGCCATAATCCGCCTCACCCAACAGAGAAAACCTCGGCTACACAAAAAAATGTGATTTTTACCTCACTCTACAAGTCTCAACTGATCCGGATGAGTCACTGGTGAAACCCCAGCTAGCTTTGCACAGTCTCTACGCTGCCACTTCGTAAGGCTGCGTGGCCCTGGCTGAGGGACTGCGTCACCCTTGCTCTGCGCTGATCAACTTCTCCTGGAATCTGGTTTGAGCCCTATCGGTTTAGAAACCCCGATCTCCAATGAATTTCGGACTTTTCCTTGGAGGCTTTGCACTGCCTCTGCGTCACCCTCTCTAGTGTTTGTGTCACACCCTCTGATGAGTGCACTGCCTCCACTGTTTCTCTGATGCCCTTGCTCTGCGTTGTACTCTTGGTCCTTCGACCAATCACTACATCCGCCCCTCACTGCTTCTCTGAATCACTCAGATCCGATATTCAACTGAGCACTGCTCCGTCAGAAGAATTTGATCTCTTAGACTCACTGTGTGTGTTCTCCAACTGACCCCAAACGCTTCCTTTATACTTTTCTCCTTGACAAATCAACGGTCGTGATCTAATCTCTAACCAACGGCTAAGATTAGAAGAAGCTTGATCCACGTCACTTAGAAAGTTCTCATCACATGTTTAAATTAATTCACTTTAATTTTTCAATTTCCCTAAGTTAGACTTAGGGTCCCCATTAAAAAATTTAATTATTTGAATAACTTTTACACCAGATGGAATTTCTCCAATCACTTTCTGGGTCTTGGAGATCTCATGTGTTCCAACCCCTCCACAAAATTTTGAAGCTAGAGCACATTCGATGCTACCCAAAATCTCAACACTCCCTCTTAGTGAGGAGTGTGCTCTAGCAATATTTCCCTACTGAAGCATCACCCTGATCTCTGGCATCGGTCTCCACGTTGTTGATGCTTGGCCTGCTGCCCTCCATCCACTGCGCTGCTGATCTTTGTACTACTGCCCATGTCACTACCACTAACACTGCCACATCTGTACTGCAACTCCCTCTCAATTTGTCGCATCATGTTGTCTATAGCACTGCCACTACTAACTGCTGCACTGCAACTCAATTGTTGTTGAAAAGTAAGCATCTAAAGGACCATCACCCAATCACTGAAAAAAAATTCAGTTGGGTTGCATCTTATCACTGAAGCACCCTTTGATGCTGCTCTGCGCTCTCTCTACGTTGCTGAAATCCCATCAGCCTCTGCGCTGCTGCTTCCACATTGTTGTTGCCTCTCCTCTGCGTTGCTCCAGACTTCAACGTCCTAGCTCTGCCTCTGCTTCTCTATGATCTTTTGCACCCACTGACTCCAATCATCCTGCTACTGTCTTAAGGCTCCCGTAGCTTGTAAGTGATCCAAGAGTTTGGGCACCTCAAGGATCTCGCCTCCACCATCTGTAGCTGCTCTACAGATCTATATCGTCCCACCTCTTCTCTCGAGGCACATGAGCACTCATGGCCACATCATCTTCGTTGCCACTATCCCCTTCGTTGTTGTTGCCTCGGAATATGAAGCTTCCTTGTCCTTCCTCTTAGGACAAGTGTTGGCAACGTGTCCAATTTCACCACATCTGAAGCACCGGACCTTGGATAGGTCTTTCTTCTTCTTCCCTTGTTGTCGTTGTCCCTTGGATGCTAGGGTTGCATCTTCCTCCTCCTTCTTTACCTTGACACCTCCGTTGTTGAATTCCATCTTGGTCACCCTTCGGATCTCCTCCTCTCGAAGGATTGCCCACATGTCACCCCAATTTGGGAGTTGTGCTCTTCCCAAGAAGCTTTGGACAAAGGTTTCCCACTCATCGGTGACTGCATTTAGGGCAGTCCTCACCATCAACCCATCATCCAGAGTTGCCCCCATGGCAATCAGCTAATCTAGGATAGTTTGTAATCTGAAAACAAAGGGGTCGATCTCCTCTCCCTTGTCCATCTGGAACATTCGCATCTGGTTCTCTAGAAGCATCTTCCGTTGGACAGAGCTACCTTGATACAACGTGGTCAAAGCTATTCACACCTCATTTGTCGCCTTCTTCTCGACAATGTGTGGGACCACGTGACCCTTTACTCCATCCATGATCAAGCGCTTTGCCCACGCCTGATTTTCGTTGAACTTATTTAGAGCATCTGCATCGGCTGGCACAACTAGGGCATTTTCTCCGTGGTCTCTAATACCGTACTCCTCCAGGACTGTCAGGATTTTAGCTTTCCAGATCGCAAAATTAGACACACCTTCTAACCTCTCCTGATCTCTTAGTCCGTACAGGGCTATCTCTGCTCAAACAGTCGAAACAGGTGCTCTTCTCCCATCTACTGTTGTTGCACTCAACAGAAGACCAGATCTGGGTTTCTTAGCGATAGAAACCCTCTAGAGAAATTGCTCCCTTTGACAATTGATTTCCTCCCGGAAATACTCCGCCAATTCTGCCGAATCAGCCCTCTATGATAACGCTCTTGATCGAATCTCAGACTTCTTGGCAAAAATATATTGAGGAATTGTTTCCCCTCACTTTTCACCTTTGCTAGGCACCGTTCTGCACTAATAGAACTGATGCCTCACCAGTAACTTTTGAAGATCAGAAGCTACACTTCCAACCCTGGCAACCAGCACAGCGTCCCTCCAACTCGAACTGTGTGACCCTTCAAGCCCTGCATCAGCCCATCGTGAGCCTGACAAGCTCTTCGTCACCCACTAGGGCCTGCGTCAGCCTCTACATCAGCTCCGCGTGAACAAACTAGCTATGCATTCCTTCCGTTGGGTCTGCATCCCTCCTAATGCTGCGTTGCCTTCTCCCGGATCTATGCTGCTTCAGTGGCTCTTCCTGCGGCAAAAATCTTCAGCCCCTTTGTCGATGGCTTCAGCTTGATCTGCAATGCTCTGATACCATGTGAAATTTTCTGAGCACAAAAATCCTACTGCTAAATATTGATTTACTTCTCCTACTTGTTTTATTATACACAAGTTATTTAACCGAAAATATTCAGAAAAACATCGAAGTAAACACAACTAGTGGCCTACATAAATACAGATCATTTACTGAACATCACGCACATATGACAAACGACACACATGATTTTTCAGACAAATGTCCCTAGAAAAACCCAATGCGAGTAAACCGGTGCAGCAAATCCAAGGGTTTATTATTATTAAGAAACAGTAATTTGAGTACATCTAGGGTTCCATAATCCGGCTCACCCAACAAAGAAAACCTCGACTAGAGAGAAAAATGTGAGTTTTACCTCACTCTGCAAGTCCTGATTGATCCGAAGTCACCCTTGCTCTGTGCTGATCAGCTTCTCCCGGAATCTGGTTTCAGACCTGCTGGCTTAGAAATCTCGATCTCTAGTGAATTTCGGACTTTTCCTTGGAGGCTCTGCGCTGCCCCTCCATGAGCCCTGCATGCGCCTACGTCACCCTCTCTAGGGTCTGCGTCACACCCTCTAATGGTTGTGTTGCCTCCATTGCTTCTCTACTGCCCTTGCCCTGTGTTGTACTCTTGGTCCTCTGACCAATCACTGCATTCGCCCCTGAATACTTCTCTGAATCAGTTAGTTCTGATCTTCATCCAAGCACTGCTCCGCCAGAAGAATTCGATCTCTTAGACTCACTATGTGTGTTCTCCAACTGACCCCAAGCCCTTCTTTTATACTTTTCTCGTTGACAAATCAATGGTCGTGATCTAATCTCTAATCAACAGCTAAGATTAGAAGAAGCTTGATCCACATCACTTAGAAAGTTCTCATCGCATGTGTAAATTAATTCACTTTAAATTTTCAATTTCCTGAAGTTAGACTTAGGGTCCCCATTAAAAAATTTAATTATTTGAATATCTTTTACACCAAATGGAATTTCTCCAAACGCTTTCTTGGTCTTGGAGATCTCATGTGTTCCAACCCCTCCACAAATTTTTGGAGCTAGAGCACATATGATGCTACCCAAAAACTCAACACCCTAAAGAAGAGAAATTCGATCTGCCACAAAGCATCAATTTTTGGCCCCAAAATTCCTCACAAGGCTTAGTCTTCCCCTAAAGCAACTACACTTAATTTCTCCCAACAAACACCCCGTGGAAAATAGAGCTCTCCCCTTGGAAATGTTAGTTTTTGTAGCATCATGTGTTCTAGTCACGAAACTTTGTGAAGAGGCTAGAATACATCAGATCTCCAAAGCCCAAAAATTGTTTATGGAAATTCCACCTAGAGATGGTTTAATTAGATTATTAGCCTATTTTTTAATGTTTCCTAAGTCTAAACTTAGGAAAATTGGTTAATTAATCAGAATTAATTAAGTCAAGGTGAGAATAGTCTAGAAACTCACACAAATCGACTTCAAGATGATCCTAGCCCTTGATTAAGATTCAATCTTGGTTATTGGGGAGGAGGTGGTGGATGATCCCCTCTCTGCACTACAACACTAGCCTCTCCCTCTATCTCCTCATAAGCATCTTCTTCTCTCTCATTGTCGGAGAAGACCTCTATGTAATGTGTCTTCCCTGCGGTACATCGATGACCCGGTGCCCATGGCTCCTGGCATGTGAAGCATAGCTTCCTCCGTCTCAAGTCTCTCCGGGTATCATTGTCCAAAAGCCCTCGGCCTTGGTTCCCCTTTTGCGGTGGAACTCTCGTGTCCTTCCCCTTTGGCTAAAATGTCGGTATCTAGGGAAAAGGAGCTCGGTCCTGGGCAAAGCATCCTGCAAGTCTCTTGTCCTCCCGACTACATCCTAATGTGTAGCAGGCCTAGTGGACCTGACTAACCCACGCAGAGGTTCTACCAATCCATCAATGAACATGTAAATCCTCCTAGTTGCAAACAAGTCTGGCACCATCACTGAAAGCCTCAAGAACTCGGAAATGTAAATTTCCGGGTTCTCGGTCTGTTTGAGCTTGGTTAGCTCAACAAAATTCTCCTCTAAATCCTTCCGGTCAAACCTCTCCACCAATCTCCGGATGAACTCTGCATACGTTGTCACTACTGAGTGACCCACCGTGGCAATCCCATGGAACCACCAGTCATGGGCTTCTCCCTCAAGGTGCATCGCTGCCACCTTGATGGCCTCCACCTCTGCCATCTGATGAAGCTAGAAGTAAATGTCCAACTTCTCCACCCAAGCTTTTGTTGAACATTTAGATGACCTGTCATAAGTTGGCAAGAAAAATCTGCCCATGGTACGTTGCAGCACACCTCCCCGCGTGTACCCACCACCTTTGTTCTGGTTACGGGTTCTGTTGTTGTTCTTGAGCTAGCAAAAGTCGTGGAAAGAGAGCTTCACCAAACTCTCGCCCATATGACTGATACTCTGCAAAATAATCCCTGTAATGAGCCATCCCTGGCTCCTGGGGTCCTCCCGTTTTGATACCTGCAGTCAATAATGTGGGCATCGTGGAACGTGGGGGAGTGCATAGCACCACCTGCTGTGTTGTGTTCTGCTCCTATGTGTCATGGGAAGTGTTGGATCCCTCTCCGATGTAAAAACCCCTTGGGGTCTCATGCTGTTTATTCTCTCCAGCAATCTTCTGACCCATCTCCTCTATCTTCTTCGAGAGCTCCTGCACAGACTTCGGGAGGAGATTCCCGAACTCCTTCCCGTCATCTCTCTCTTCTGCCATAGGTACTTCCTCCTCTGCGTCCTCAACTGGAACGCAGTCCCCATCTCCAAAAGTGGCCTCGAGCCTCCGCTCTTGGCTCCTGTGTCGCTGCGTCCGGTAAGCGATGTATTCTTTACCTCCGGGTGTCATACACTGATCTGATCCACAGGCTGAGCTAAGTATATAAGCTATGATCCCACTCTAATATTCCGAATAAGAAATAAACAGCAATATAAAGAAACATAAACAAAAACAATAGAAAATAGAGAGCCATCATGAAAAACACTGCAAACATGGAGAAAAGCTGAGCCATTTTATTATAAATCTGAAAGAGGGAATGAGTACAAGGTGATCAAAATGATGGCACCTTGGCTTGCTCAGGACAAGCTGAAATCACTCTCAAAATCCTATTGGGAATGGTTGCTTCCTCTCTGGACTAGGTAACTCCCTAAGCTGTTGTTGCTGTTGGAAATTGTTGCCTCTAACTAGAATAGAGTTGCTCTTTGGGGTTGTTCCCCTGCTCAGAAAATTGTGAAACTTTGGGTATGGACTCTCCTCCAAAAACCCGAAAAAACCTAGGAAGGAATTCCGAAAAGGCTGACCCCGGAATTTGACCCCCTTAGGAAAATCACGCACTCCTGGTGAGTACATTGTGTTAGCACTCCGCCAAATTTCTAAAGGCTGAAGAAGAAATCTCAACAGAGGTAACCACAAACCAATCTTTTGGCTTGGTATCTAGCCCAACCAAACCGGAGACGATTCTTTCCACAAGGTCACAGCCAAAAGGGTTGGATAAATTAGGGTTTAGGCTAGGTATGAAATGCAGAAGGGTTTGTTTTGAATTTGATTGGGTTGTTGGATGAAGATATTAGGTCAAAGAGGCTAGGTCGGGACAAATAGGATTAGGGTTGCAGAGATTCAATGGGGCAATGTAGGTAGAAAGGCTAGCACATTAGGGTTCTTGGGATGGAATGATTCAAACAGGTGAGGAGTTAGGAAGAGCATGAAAGATGAATTCTTCCTAAACTTAGAAAGATGAACAGACTATGAAAACTTTCCCAAAACAGAGCATGTGAGATGAATTATGTTTCTCTAAGTTGAGATTGATCATACAATAGACATGAAATGGAAAATGGACCAACAATACATTCATACAAATGAAACAAGAGAAGAAACAATGCTAGACAACCATACCACAGGTATCCCAAAGAAATGGCAACAACACTTTTATTAAGCTCCTACCAAAATGATTACAATAGTCTCTGATCAATATGCCAACATCCAACTGATTCCAACCTGTGAAATGACTAAAAAACTACATGATATAGGCCTCAAACAAACTCCTACCAGCCTCAGGGGTCGAATCCGTGAGAGGAGGAGCAGTTCCACCAAAACTGAGTTGAATACCTAGAGTGTAGGGTAGTCAAACTGACTCATCCCTTACTTCTTGCAAACTGATTCATTACACCTCATCATGAGTTTTCATCTAATATATTTACCCTAGGTAACAGTAAAAACATGATATTTACAATTACTTCCATCAATTACATAAATAAAATCACCATTTGCCAAAGTGATAATCAAAATTGCAGTAAAAACTGAGGAAAATCAAACATTTGTCAAGGGTGCAGCACCAGTGCCAAGGGCACAGCGCCAGTGTCAAAGGTGCAATGCCATGTTGCAGGCCACTTTCGGAGGCCTTCCCGATGTCCAAATTAGGCTCAGGATGGCTTGTTGGAAAGCCTATCCAGTCTACTTTCCAGATCTACCTTTATTTTTCTGAATGGAGTTGATTTGCCCTATCAAAAAGTGATTCTCCCACATCTGGTCAAGGGCGCAGCGCCAAGGAAAAAAAGGAGGCAGAACATTGATTTTTTGTGTGTTTTGACTTTTTTCACCTTTTCACCTGCCAGTTGTCCAAATGAAACTTAGAAACATTGTTTTCTGGAATGTATTTGTCATTTTTCATCTTGTGGTGGTCTTATTTTGGCCAAAAAGTGCCTCAAACAAGGGCGTTGCGCCCTAGACAATTCAACTGTCACAAGACTGTTAAGGAATGCTGAAAAACTCAATAACTTCAAAAATTGACCCAAATTTTTTTCAAAATTTGCTATTTGGCTACTGATGATGTGGTCAGGCATAGAGTGAGGCTTCAGCTAATATGTCAAGCCTCCTTTCCTCTTCTTGCATGGTCAAGGCTTCAATTTTTGCATTGGCTATTTTAAGCTTGGCCGTTGCAATTTTGTCTCTTTTGGCATAGTGCTTGGCCTTCTTTCTCAATATATCATTATCTTTGTTTTCCTTCTCCAGAAGCTTCTCTAAGTGCTAGTTAGCTCTGTTCATCCATTGCTCCCGGTGCTCATTGATTGCCACTGCAAATTGTTTACCCTCATTAATTACATCTTGAGCATGTTGAATAGGTGAAGCAGTAAATATGTCATTAGCTATGAAAGTACTCTATGAAATGTTCAATTGTTTGAGGTGATGGAGGACTATGATCTTGATGAGAGAATGGTGAAAAAGATTGTTCATTTGGTGCTCAGATTCTCTCCTTTGGACAAAATAGGCCATCTTGTCAATGCTCCGGAAGAGGTAATAGGGTATGTTGAGCATCCTGACTCTTGTGAAGTGCATGAGTAGCCGGATATGATAAGTGTAAAGTCTAGAGAACCTACCTTCACAAGAAAAGTATCTCATGATGATTTTCATCATGGGGGGATATCTCTCCAGGAGGTAAGAGAAAGGAAACTTTCCCTTTCTTTCATTTTTGTACCTAGGTTTAATGTATGGCTCAAAGTAATGCTCCTCCAAGTCTGTTTGCTTGAACCATTTTTCCCCAACAATTGGGATTCTAGTGGCAGTTGATATGATGGCAAGTAACACCAACAAGGGTTACCTGGTTGTCATGGAGATTGGAGATGAATAGTTTGCGCAACATAGGATGACGTTGGACCCTTTGTATTGTCTCACAGAATTCAAAACATCCTACATGCTTAAAACATGTCACAACCATGGGAGATGGCATGAGTTCCCTGGTATTTGTTGGCTCAAGTCTAAGGATTTTCCCTCTATGTGGCCTCCTCTCCTCTCTTTCTTCTCCCTCACTGTAGCTTGCGCTCTGTTCTTCTTCCATGGTGTCTTAGTGTGAAAACCCTAAGGAGATGGAAAGATAGTGAAGAATGATTTTTGGGAAGTGGGAATGGGATGGGGAAATTTAGGGAGATGGGGGAAAGGTTTTATGAAAGGAGGGAGGTGATAGGGAGTAGTAATGATAAGGGATTTAGGATAGGGAATTTTATTACAGGTTAGGGATTAGGGAACCTAGGTAAATGAGTAGCCTAGGTCTTAGGGTTTTAAAGGAAAAGGGCTTAGGGAAAGGGGATTATGATATAGGGGGTAAGGATAAGGTAATTATGATGTGGGAAGGGAATGAAAGTGCTAGGGAGTGAAATTGAAATGCAATTGGGTTTAGGGGATGATACTAGGGTTTCAAATTTAAAATAGACACCAAATTTTTCAAACAACTTCAAACACCACAAAATTGACTTAGTAAGAAGAGAGATGATGCAAATGGTGGCTTTCTCGATTACTGGAGGTTGTAGAGCACCATTGCTGAAGATTTGAAGGCAATGGCATGTGTTTGGAGCTCCCTGAGTGTTTTCAGGCAAGGGCACAACGCATAACGCAAGGGCACAACGCAAAAAGCAAGGGCGCATCACATAACACAAGGGCGCAGCGCACAAGGCAAGGGCACAACACACAAGGCAAGGGCGCAGCGCACAACATAGGGGCGCAGCGCAACCTCTGTTTTGCAAATTTCACCTTCTTTCTTGGATTTTCGTGCTTTTGTTGAGTTTGCTTGATGATGACAAGAGAAAATGAAGTTTTAAATTGATGTCATTTGGGTTTAAATACTTTGTGGGATTTGATTTTGATGATTTAAAAACCCACTTTTGCAATGTTCAATTTCACTTTTAAAACTCTGCCAAATACCCTTTAACTCTGTCTTGTTTGTTTTGCAGATTGATCATGATGGAGTAGGAACACATATAAATTGACATAAAATTACATATAAAAAATAAAATTACATCTATGTTTTTTGGAATAAAATCACATTTTGGAATGAAACTCACACTTGAAATCAAAATTACAACTTTGGAAATCATCTTTTCATGCTTGCAAATCCTCTTTAGATGGTAAAGGAATATTATTTGGATCACTCTCATACTTTGCTGACCTTATGTATTGAAATGGTGTTTTATTTGGACCTTGGCAAAATGAAAACCTAGAGACCTAATGAAGACTTTGAGTGACCAGACTTCATGGTGATCTGACTGACATGATGAAAAGGACTATCATGACTGAATTATGCTCAACAAGACATGAAGGTGGGCCAACAAGTATGAATATTTTAAGGAGTGATGTTTTTTTACTAGGGTTACCATCAGTGAGTAAATTTTTTGCATGACCTAATGGAATGATTAAAAAAATTCTGAGTGGGACTCCTAAAATGATATGAAAAGAGTATTTTTGATCATTGATGGCAATATGCAAATACTAACACTAACATGCTCCACCG
The DNA here is from genome assembly GCA_034641835.2 of Pinus albicaulis. Classification (NCBI taxonomy): domain Eukaryota; kingdom Viridiplantae; phylum Streptophyta; class Pinopsida; order Pinales; family Pinaceae; genus Pinus; species Pinus albicaulis. The sequence continues at coordinate 44,802 of JAXQQM020060974.1, forward strand.
CTTTTCCTGCATTGGGTTTTTCCGGGGACAATTGTCCAAAAATAATTGTCATTCTTGTGCTTGCACTTCTTTATATTTTTCTCAGTGTTTTATTTGTGAAGGCTGCAATAGAATTTATTTTGATATTTATTGAAGTAATTTTTGTAAATAACTTATTGTTGAATAATAAGTAGGAGAAATAATATCAGATACTACAGTAGGATTTCGTTTTAAAAATTTTCACAGAAACTTCTAGAAAAAGACGAAGATCAAGTCAAGTTAATCTTAGCCCTTGATTATGTTTTAATCCGGGCCGTTGATTTCTCAACGAGAAGGTTATAAGAGAAGGCTTGATGGGCATCTGGAAAACACATCAGAGAGAGTCCAGAGATTGATTTCTCAAGTGAACAACGCAGAGCTACGGAAGAGATCATCGAGTTGATTCTACGCAATGAGGGGAAAAGATAGTTCCAGTTGGAGATTTTTCTAGAGTCAAGAATACATCACAGAGAAGGCAGAGAAGAGGACGCAGAAGAGGCAGCGTAAAGGCTGCGTTGGGCAGCGCAGAGCCACACAGAGCCAGCGCTAAGTGACGCAGAAAGACTAGCCGAAGGGAGCGATGCAGTCCCTGGCTTAAGTGACGCAGAAAGACCAGCCGAAGGAAGCGATAGAGTCCTTGGCATAAGTGACGCAGATCTGCGCAGAGGAAATGTGGGCCTTGTCAGTTCAGGGTTAGGTCAGTGTCAGATCTCTAGTGTTAGTGTGAGGTCATTGTCTCACTAACTCCCTGCTAGTTATTTTCTCTGTATGGATGGCCAGTAAGAGGCATCCTAGATCGTATTCAAAACTATTGCTTAATAATACAAACCCTCAGATGTTGCACTGGTTTTCCCGCATTGGATTTTTTTGGGGACAACTGTCCAAAAATAACGATGTCGTGTGTTTGATTTCCTTCTTGCTCAGTGCTTTTTTCCATATATTATTTTATGTAGTGAAGGTTGCAGTGTGATGTATTCAATGTTTGTTGTATAAATTGTTAAGTAATGAAAAACAATTAGGTGAATATTTTCCAGTTGTTTCCTAATGGTCGTGTTCGCCTTCATGGGGAGCGGTTGGATTCCCTAATGGTCCAGCTAGAGTGCACATTAGGGCATTTGAGCAACCCTCTTTAAACATACATAGACGGGGCTTGTAGCACTAGTAGGTTGCCTCCGCACATTGGAGAGGGAGAGGTAAAGTCACCTCGACAGATTTTAGGTGTTGACCGAGATGGTGAGATGAGGCGACATAAGTTGCGCAAGGTGCAACACTCGCAGGATGGAGGGCTTGTTCTATGTGCAGGGATTCTTGCATTCGATTCCTCTCTAGGGTTGGATTGCGAGAGATTTTGAGTTGGTATCCAGTAGAGTGGGCTGGACTTATGGAGATGATCATAGTTTGGAGTAAAGCACAATGGGGGCTTTTAGACACCGAGGGAACTGGAGGTCCAAGTTGGCATTGGGATCCAGGTGGGGCTTACTATCTGATTTTAGACATGCGAGATGGCTATGGCATTGATGAGGTAGTTGACCTAGCAACTGAGCACATGCATTCCTTAGGGAAGTTCCAATCGGCACTAGCGTCCAGGCGGTTTGTGAGCAGGCTTCGTGGGTTGTATTGGCATGTTGGTTGTGCATGGGGTCGCAAGATGATTAATATTCTATGGCAGGAGCTAGTGGGAGGAGGTGGCATGAGTAGGCCACCAGACCGGGCTCTGTATGGAAATGATGTTCTCCCATTGGGGTATTGGGCACATGAGCCACTAAGGATTGACTCAGCAGAGATATTCCCTCTAGCAGATGTGGCGTTAGGTCACTCAGGTTTACCTGGGCAACTGAGGAGGTGTAGATCACATCATGGCAGATGTAATAGCAGAATGATGGATGCACGTGCACATATGGGATGCCCTATGATACATGGGGGCAGGGCATTGAGCATTGGTAACCAATGGTGCATGGAGTTGTGCCACAAAGTTCATTGCTATGCAGAGGAGTGTAGGGGTATGTACTTGTGTTCAACCAAACATGATGATACACAACAGGTTGTCAGAGTGTTGTCACTAGAGAGATCTCTTGATGAGGACATCATGCACACCATTGGGTTTGGCACACTAAGATTTGGAGCGCGACTTGATCATAGGGCCGACCGTGAGCTTCTATTTATCACTCTCCAACATTGCACAATGACATAGGCGACCTAGATATCATGTCTTGATGCTCTTATCATGAGCCACAAGACCCAGGAGGATCATCTGAGACAATTGGACTGGTCACGATACATTGGGAGAGAGGCTGTTGAGTTGGGGCATATGGTTAGGACATGAATTGGTAGATGCAGGCTTGGGGGTAGTCCAATCTTCTGGAAAGGTAGGACTTGCGCCACCTTTGAGTCCACGCTTAGGGAGATGCATGACTCCCTTTTGGTGAGACATTCTGAGGTGTATAATGAGTATCTACAGAGGATGGTGGACCTTACTTGCAGCGATGAGACCTTTGTCGATGGGCAAAGCGGGTTTTCCTTGTCACTGCTATGTTAGGACCTCATAATGTACCATTTTGACTACATATTTTGTTACCACTTTACGCTTTCTAGTCCATATTTAAAGCTTACATTATCACTTCCATCCATTTTTCCCCAAAGGTATATAATGTTCTTCTCTTTAC